>RJWT010010280.1:0-24338 GCA_004365215.1 Cuniculus paca
CTTCCTTCCCTTTCGATTTCATTGAAGAGTTTGAGGAGTGTTGGCATTAAGTCTTCCTTGAATTTCTTGTAGAACTCAGCTGTGAATCCATCAGGACCTGGACTTTTCTTGGTTGGTAATGTTCTAATTACCTTTTCAATTTCATTAACTGAAATTGGATTATTCAGTAGTTTTACATCTTCTTGGTCCAGTTTTGGTAGTTGATATGTTTCTAGAAATCTGTCCATTTCTTCGGTGTTATTGAACCAGTCTCTTGGTGAAGTCCCAAGCTACTCGGCCAGGCAGAACTCGCTGGTCACGCCCCCAACTCAAGCCTGGCTCAACCAGTTGAAATTTTTGGTTGATAACATTATAAGGATTGTTTCACAGACAGAAAGGATGTAAAGCAGTATTAAAATCTGAGCAAACAAGTGTTCTGTATCTCCTTTAATAAATGGTTATTATGGGCATATAGCTCAGCGGCATAAATGCCTGCCTGGCAAGCGCAAGGTCCACACACACACACACACACACACACACATAAACAAAATAATAATAACATTATTATTATTACTATGGTTGTTCTTTTTTTTGAAACAGGATCTCACCATGCAGTTCAACCTAGAGGGCTGCAAGGTTCTCTTGCCACACACTCCAGGATGTGCTCCCCCTGAGCCAGGATTGGTGGCATGATTCACTGTCTCTGGTCTTGGAATCCAGGGGAGGGGAAAAAAATAAGATAAAATAATCCCAATTTTGCATAATATAAGCCAAAGGTGACAATCTAAGAATACACACTGAGTTACCTGCACCCCAATAAAGTACACTATACACCTTTCATATTTCCTTTGTGTACTTCTGGAAAGAGATAAAGACAAGAAAGGAGAGAGCTGGGCACAGTGGCACATGCCTATAATCTCAGCAATTGGGAGGCTGAGGCAGAAGGATCGCTGTGAGTTCAAGGCCAACCTAGGCTACAAAGTGAGTTCAAGGCCAGGCTGAACTGTATAATGAAACCCTGTCTCAAAAAGACCGGGCGAGAGAGAGAGAAGATGCAATCCTATTTCAGTCCCTAAGGTCAGGTTGCATGAGCCAGCCCTCTCATTCCAGGGTCACACCACATGCACAGCTCATCCCAAACTAGGGTCATGCCATATTCCCCAAACTGGGGTCACGCCACACACACAGCATACCCTAAACTAGAGTCAGGCCACGTGGACAGCCTGCCTCGTGCTGGGGTCATGCTATATGTGCAGCCTGCCCTGTTTCCCAGAGACAGAAACATCCAGGCAGGCAACTTGGCCCTGTTACCCTAGGATCAGAACCATCCATGATTGGAACCTTTGCCTTGTTACCCCAGATTCAAAACTGCTGACAGGGGGTGCTCTGCTCTGCTTTCTGTCATCCACTAAACCAGGCATCCCTGCTAGTTGTGCAGAAATCTGTTGCTCATGCCCATAACAAGTGTCCTGATTCCTGGCACACAGCTATTCTAAACTTCATTAGCAAAAGAGGAAAGCAGAAAAAGTTGTTGTGCACAACAGGTGGGTTTTGCTCAAAAATTCACCACAAAGATCTTTACATCTAGGGATCTGTAACATACACAAAGAAATCAAGATGACTAAGGTTTAAAAAGTCTTGAGATGCCACTTAGCAACTACAAGTCACATGCAGTACCATTTTTGATAAGGAGATAAACTTATCAGTGTTCTTTTTTTTTTTTTTTTTTTGCGGCACCGGGGATTGAACTCACAACCTTGTGCTTGCTGGGCAGGCGCTTAGACCGCTGAGCTAGATCCCCAGCCCAAGGAGATAAACTTAAAGCCAAAATTATCACAAGAATACCAAAACCAAGTAAGATAGAAGGAAGCTAGCACTACAGAAGCAACCCAGAGAGACAGAGCTCCATAGGCAGCCCCAAGACCCAGGAAAACCATGGCAGACAGGTGAGAAGGGTTAAACTGGTGCCTTCCCTGTGGATCTGTAGGTCTCTCTTACTGGCTGAGGAAATACAGAGGCCATGGGCTTTCCCTCCTCCCTCCCACTGGGTGTGACATGCTAGGAACTGTTCCCAGAACCATGAGAAAACTCCCTGGGTTCCCCAGCCCCTATTAATCTCCTCCACCCTCCAGCTCCCTGCCTCTCCCTGATAATTAATATCAGAAAAATGTAAAGGACTTACATGGTGAATAAAAGCCTAAGTGGGAGAGAAGAGACAAGAAGGGGATTGGAGAATAGTTTACGCTTTCGTTGTTTGATTGTTTGATCATTATTTTCATGCCTAAATCTTGTAATCTGAACAACTATGAAGATAACAATACCGCAATATATTTAAAAAAAAAGAAGAAGAAGGGGATTGGGGCTTTCTTAGGGGAGAGAGCATGAAAAATAAAAAGTAAACTAGTAGAGTCCTTCTCGGTTTGAGTCCACAGACTTCACCAGGTTCTAACTTAGTTATCACCTGAATGACTACTTGAATCTACACAGATTCTGCAGCTACTACAGATGGGTCCTGATGACCCAATGCAATTTTAAAAGTGCCATGTCTTCTTATTGCTTACCTAACATTTCTTTTTTGTTTGCTTGTTTTTTGTTTCGTTTTTGTTTTTTGAGACGGTCTCACTATGTAGCCCAGCCTAACCTCGAACTCATAGGGCTCCTCCTGCCTCTGCCTCCCAAGTGCTGAGATTACAGGCATGTGCCACCACCACACCCAGCAGTGCACATAAGGTTCATGGTTAGTGTCTACAATTCTACAGGAAAGAATATATCGGGTCCTGAAGTTCTGTTATTAGTAAATACAATATCACTTCTTATTTCCTGTGTCAAAGTCCTAACTTAAATTTTTACAGTTTTTACTGTTTGTAAGTTTGGCCATCAAGATATTCGTTCAATGTGGGCAACAGATGGAACAGAAAGAACTGTTTTTTATGGTATTATGAACCTGGCTTGATTTTCATTTTTAGTATGTTGCCTTAGATTTGGTAATGTTGAAACTAGAAAAGAGGAGCGGGCAGAGCCGAGCATGGGAGCAGCGCGGGACGCGTGAGCAAAACATCTGCCTCTCTCCGCTCTCCTCGCCTTGCTCTCATGGCCGCCGTGCTCCTGCTCGTGGCCCGGAATATCTTCCGCCATGGCCACCTCTGCAAGTTCCCACTTGAACAAAGGCAACAAGCAGGTATACATGTCCCTGCCTCAGGGCAACAAAGTCCAAGCCATGTATATCTGGATGGATGGTACTGGAGAAGGACTGCGCTGCAAGACCCGCACCCTGGACTGCGAGCCCAAGTGTGTAGAAGAGTTGCCTGAGTGGAATTTTGATGGCTCTAGCACTTCCCAGTCAGAAGGCTCCAATAGTGACATGTAC
Source organism: Cuniculus paca (assembly GCA_004365215.1). Classification (NCBI taxonomy): domain Eukaryota; kingdom Metazoa; phylum Chordata; class Mammalia; order Rodentia; family Cuniculidae; genus Cuniculus; species Cuniculus paca. The sequence continues at coordinate 3,347 of RJWT010010280.1, forward strand.
CTTATCCCTGTTACCATGTTTCAGGACCCCTTCCTCAAAGACCCCAACAAACTGGTGTTCTGTGAAGTTTTCAAGTATAACCGGAAACCTGCAGAGACCAATTTAAGACACACGTGTAAACAGACAGTGGACATGGTATGCAACCAGCACCCCTGGTTCGGAATGGAGCAGGAGTATACTCTGATGGGGACTGATGGCCACTCCTTCGGCTGGCCTTCCAGCGGCTTCCCTGGGCCCCAAGGTCCATATTATTGTGGTGTGGGAGCAGACAAGGCCTATGGCAGGGACACTGTGGAAGCTCATTATCGGGCCTGTTTGTATGCCAGAGTCAAGATTACAGGGATGAATGCTGAAGTCATGCCTGCCCAGTGGGAATTCCAAATAGGACCTTATGAAAGAATCTCCATGGGAGACCATCTCTGGGTAGCCCGTTTCATCTTGCATCGCGTGTGTGAAGACTTCAGAGTGATAGCAACCTTTGACCCTAAACGCATTCCTGGGAACTGGAACGGCGCAGGCTGCCACACCAACTTTAGCACGAAGGCCATGCGAGAGAACAGTCTGAAGTACATTGAGGAGGCCATCGAGAAACTAAGCAAGCAGCACCAGTACCATATGCGTGCCTATGATCCCAAGGGGGGCCTGGATAATGCCCGGCACCTAACTGGATTCCATGAAACCTCCAACATCAACGACTTTTCTGCTGGTGCAGCCAACTGTAGTGCCAGTATCCACATTCCCCAGACTGTTGGCCAGGAGGAGAAGGGTTACCTTGAAGACTGTCGCCCTTCTGCCAATTGTGACCCCTTTGCTGTGACAGAAGCCCTCATCTGCACCTGTCTTCTCAATGAGACTGGCAATGAGCCCTTCCAGTACAAAAACTAAGCGGACTAGACTTGCAGCTGTCAAGCCCTTCCTAGTTCTCTGCCCTCCTCCAGCTCCTTCCTCTCTCCCCATCATCCTCCTTGTCCCCATTGTAACTCTTTAAAGGTTGTAATATCAAGGTCTTTTTTTCCTTGTGCTCAGTTAATCTTGGTTTCTTTGACCAGGATAAGAGGGGTCAAGTTCTTAATCTTTTCACACCCACACACCCCTTCTGTCCCTATCACCAAGTCTTTCTAATGCATTAGTGGGGATATGGGTAGAGAAACTAACCACTGCTTTCCCCTCGAGTGTGCTGGTCCAGTAGGTATAGCTCTCCAGACAGAGCAGATGTGTTCCTGAAGGAGAAGGGGAGGAGAGGGTTTTTTTCCCTCCGGTAGCTGACAAGGAAAAAACCTGGCATGGGTTAAGTGAGGACCTCTCGGGGAAACTGTTTTCTAAAGTATAAGTAGAAATGAGAGGAGGAGTGGTCAGGGGTTGAGGAAGAATGCCCTTCCTTGGTCTCTTGCTGCCGGGTTCCCCTACCCGGGGCTCCATGTGCTCCCGTGAACACAGAGCTGAGTAAACTGATGGACAGCCCTACTTTCTTTTTTTTTTTTTTTTTTTTTTTTTTGCAGCACCGGGGATTGAACTCACAACCTTGCACTTGCTGGGCAGGCGCTTAGACCGCTAAGCTAGATCCCCGGGCCTGGTGTTTTTGAGACAGGGTCTCACTATGCTGTTCAGGCTGGCCTTGAGCTCACTTTGTAGCCCAGGCTGGTCTGGAACTCACAACGATCCGCCTGTCTCAGCCTCCTGAGTGCTGGGATTACAGGCATGAGCCACCACGCCCGGCTGACAGCCCTACTTTCAAAGAAGAAAAAGTTCTTACCCCTTGGTCTGTTATGCCTGGCTACTCTCTTTTCTTTTTTTTTTAAATGAAGGAATGGAAATGGGGTTTATTATAAAAGAAACAACTTAGGACATTTAAGAGGAATATTCTGCACTGGGAAGACAGACATTCAGATACAAAATAACAAGTTTTAACTCTAGCCCTGTCCCTAATCCCAACTGTAACTCTTTTATATTTAAATGTAAAAAAAATTATATATGGGTTTGCAGATAAGCATGGAGTTTTTTTGGTGTTGTTTGTTTTGTTTTGTTTTTCCTGAAATGAAATCATCCTAGTTACTGGGTACCAAATTGAGTTTAGAAATAAGGATTTCCTTTAGGGTAGGGATGGTCAGTGTGGCTCTTGGTTCTTTATTATCAAGTAAGGGTGTCCCCACCCTGCCCAGCCTTCACAGTAAGAGGACACTGGACAGTTGGCAGGTGGATGCTCAGTCCCAGCCAACACCCAAGCTTCGAGGCTGGGTTTAAAGGCACACGTACCTCACTGTACCTGGGTTTAGAAGTGTGAGTTGGCTGGTCAACTTGAGCATATCACAGGTACAGGAGTTCTTTTGCAGTGGGGCTAGCATGTCACTAAAACAGGCCTTTTGATATATTACATTTTTTAAAAGCAAAACAGGTTTAGATTTTAATCAAGTTTTTAGGGTTTTTAAGTAATTTTATAGAATTGCCTGTTTACTTCAGCTCTCTCCTTCCATTCTGCTCTTAGAGTTGGGGACAGGGCTAGAGTTAAAACTTGTTATTTTGTATCTGAATGTCTGTCTTCCCAGTGCAGAATATTCCTCTTAAATGTCCTAAGGAGTTGCTTCTTTTATAATAAACCCCACTTCCATTCCTACATTTAAAAAAAAAGAAAAGAGAGTAGCCAGGCATAACTGGCACATGCCTGAAATCCCAGCACCTGGGAGGCTGAGGCAGGAGGACTGCTGTGAGTTCAAGGCCAGCCTGGGGTAAGTAATGAGTTCAAGCCAGCCCGAACTGCATAGGGAGATCATGTCTCAAAAAAATATATATATATATACATATATATATATACATATATATACATAGAAAGATGAAGACAGTCAAGTTAGCTGTCTCAGATTTATTTGATGGATTTGTAAGATCAAAGTCGTTATATTTCTGGATTTCACCGAAAGTTACTGGGATACAGTTATGAGGAAAACTGGCATTCCAAAATGGCTACTAAAAAAGTGTCCATAAAAGCATGAAAAATTATAGCAGAAACTCTGGGAATGGAGATTCCTGTTACAAAAGAGGCCAGACAACCTACTGACAAAAGAAAAAGAAAAAGATATGCCATATAGCCCAGCAGCAAGGACAGAAAAATTGCCATGCCAGGCGACACTTGTAAAATGCCAATTTGTAATCAGTACTGTAATAAACAGTCAAGAGTGGAATATAGGCTAGGGATTTAGCTCAGCAGCACAAGCACCTGCCTGGCAAGCACAAGGTCATGAGTTTGCTCCCAAGTACAAAAAACAAACAAACAAACAAAAAAAACGGAAATATAGGTGATTAGAAAAATGAGATGCACTATAGTTTGGAACTGGGACTCTATGAGTTGTGGGTGGTGGAAACCTGTGGTCTTTGACAATCTATAGTCTTGGTTTTGGTTTGGTGGGTGGGAGAGGGCAGCCGACTCATAGTAAGGTAATAGTCCATTCATAAGGGAAAGTCAAAAGGTGGTCTACGCACAGGTGAAAGAGGATCATGTACAAGTAAAAACAGAATGGCTGAGCCCTTTGCTAGATGAAAGGGAATTGCTTGCGCTTATTGTGTTTTTTAAAATTACTATTTTCCTTGTCTTCTTTTTGCCAATTTTTTTTTCTATCCTACTGCTACTGGGTTTTAGGGTTCTGGAGTCTCCTTGTAGAGAGTTTCTAAATGCTTTCTGTCCTGAACAAAGAATTGGTCAAGATAAGTGCAAATGGTAGCAAGGTTTTACATTTATTAAAGGTAGGAAAAGAAACAGGCTTTCCATAATGAATTTGGGCCAATTAAAAGTAGAAAAAGAAGTATACCCTACAGCATGGGATGGACTATCATGAAAGGACACAGCAGTAAAAAGCTTGATGTCAAAATTGGGCGTGGTGGTACACACCTATAATCCCAGCACTCTGGAGGCTGAGGCAGGAGGATCACCATGAGTTTGAGGCCAGACTGGGCTAAAAAGTGAGTTCAAGGCCAGCCTGAATCATATGGTGAAACCCTGCCTCAAATAAATAAATATATACATACATACATACATACATACATACATAAAAAAGCTTGATGTCAGTTGTACTTTTTGTATTCTCCACTCCTTAGGCTAATGTCAGTTCTAGGCCCTCTGATCAAATACCTGCATGTGGGGCTTTGGGGACCACTCCATATATGTCCTGGGATTTTGTACTTAGGCATAATCCTGGGTCCATCCCCTACTTTTCTACTGTAAATCTGTACTTTAGTATGATATTAGCTGGCTATGCATTTCAAAACCTTTCCCTGAGGGATGCAGGAAGCAATCTATGTGTTACCCACTTGGTATGTGTTTGGTCTTCCATGGCGTGAGGGAGAAAAGAGAGAGAAAACAGAAAGAAAAAGGCCTTTATTGAGGGCACAGGAGGGCTACTGAAGAGACAAGCACCCTCTGGAAGCTCCAGGAAAAAAACTTGAGGGCTTTATTTGGAATTTGACAGGGGCGGAGTTAAAGGAGCCGGCAGAATGACGTATTGACAGCTGACTGGAGAAGCATTGGCACATGCACGAAAAGTGGGAGGTTTGACTTTTAGGTTCAGGAGAACGCAGGGTGGTGCTGTCCACTACCAAAGGGAGGCACTGTCCAGCACCATGTTAACCCACACATGGGAAAAACCTATCAGTATGATGGATAGTGAGGATTGTGCATGTGTGCAAAAGTGTCAAAACAGGATTTGGACTCACTTTTATGCTCTATCTGGTTTTGTGTATATTTACCTGAGCATCACAGAGGGTCCAATAGACCCACAATGCTCTGGGATTTGCTTTTTAAAAGTTTTCTTTTGATTTTCCTGGTAGAAGTAGCCCAATTCAGTACAATGGCACATGAAAAACCAGGCTTGCAAGCTTTGAAGGAGGTCAGAAGTGAATCATCAGACTACTCAAACATGCTTTCATAACAGAAGAATGGGGTAGGTGTAAAATGATGATGATCATCAGGATGATGATGATGATGACGATGACTTTGACACTGGCCATGTTCCTTGATATGGAATGGAGCAAAAACTGACTGATACTACAGGGAATATGCACCTCCTTGATTCAGATGACAAAGAAAACAGCAATGTGAGTACATATTTGACTAGTTGAAATGTCACAAAATGACCATGCAACAAAATGGAATGATCTAATGTTAGACTAGGTCTGAGAATACAGTGAAGGTCTTGGCAGTGGTGAAACTTATTGAACATAATGCCAGCACTGCCATTCAGTGTTGGAAATTGTAACAGATGAAATGCTACAAGATGCTGTGAAATACACAAAGGCTGAAATCCAAGTAGTCTGCATGCACCAATAAGTATATTAAAAATGTATTTATTATGATGCCCTGTTGAGAGCCTTTCCCAGTCCTTGTCACAGTCCAAGAAGTTTAAATTTGTGATCCTATGGAAAAGTTATTGGAATTCTAGTAAGTTAATTCTAATCTACCATTTCCAGTACAACCCATGATGAGAATAAAGGCAGTAAGACAAATTTATAGTTACAGGGAGCCAAGGAGGTTCTAAATCCAGTCAAAATAATGGTTCACTAGAACAAAGGCCTCAACTCAGTGCCCAACCCAGATTTTATTAATTTGTGAAGAAGGGAGTGGCTTGAGGATGAGTGACTGTGAGAATGGCAGGAAATATGTGAGTACTGTGAGCTGGGCTAGGCAGGAGGCCTGAAAGCATCCCTGCAATATGCAGAGAGAAGGATGTGCAGAAAGACTAATCTGCATAACACAATTGAGGTAGCATCTAATGTTTTGGGGCCAGTGCTTCAGTTATGATATGTAAACTTTTCTGCCCTGAGAAGTCATAGCCTCTTACCTAGAGGCTGGATCCCAGATGACAGCCCTGGAGAGGTAGCTCTTCATCCTACTCCGCTCAACCATGTTTTTTGGGAGTCATGGGGCAGGGAACCCAAGGATTGTTGCTTAGGTTCAAAGATTACGAATCAGTATCTCAGCTAGTCCTATTTACATTGCCAATTGGCTTTAAAGCCAAGTCAAGGGATAAAGAAATAGCCTAGCCAGCTCTGTACGTATCAGTACATGGAGACAGGACCAAGTTTAGCCAAAATGGAAATAACTGCTCTTTATTCAAGGAGAGTCATTCAAGTGATCCTCCACAACACTCCACTACCTAAACTGAAAGCATTCATAGGTCTGCTGTACTTATCATGGATTTTTCAGGGTGATCACAGGAATTTAAAAGACTTATAAAAAAGCAATGGGTAAAAACATACCATAAAACTTTATGCCCCTGTAGATGCAAAGACTCATTATGCTTTCAATTTAGACATTTATCCTGGAACTCAGCCATCAGGTCCTTATTTGCATAGTAATAAACCAAATAATGTTGTGAACAGACTTGTTGCTCCCGTCTCCCAAACTAATCAGAATGTGACATTCGACAACTGGAAGGCTGGGGTTCTACCTCAGTGGCATAAGCACCTGCCTGGTAAACACAAGGTCTTGAGTTCAATTCCCAGTACCAAAAAAAAAAAAAAAAAACTGGTTTACCACTTTCCAAATGATGTTATATTTGTTAACAGCGCACAAGTTTACCAGCACAGGAACTATACACAGAAACAAAGCAGAAATTCCAAATGAAATGTTCCCATTTCAAAACAGAACTGTATACTACTGTTATGGTTTGTATCTAGATGTCCCCCACAAAGCCTCAGGCAGTCATGGGAGGCAGGCTTTTCAGAGGTGGCTGAATCGGTGGTTTGTGTTTGATTCATGAACCAATGCTGGGATTAAGGGTGTGAGTGCTATACCCACTTTAGGGCAGGTGGCCTGCATCTAATACAAAGGACATAAAGAGACGTCGCTCTCTTTCTCTTTCTCTCTCTCCCATTTTGCTCTTGTTGCTTTTGCAAGTCTTCCACTGCCATGAACAGCTGCTCTTCAGTCATGTGCCACTCTGCCTTAAAGCCAGTCAACTATGGACTGAAACCTCTACAAACTGAGCTAAATAAATCTTTTCCTTTTTAATTTTGGGTGTTGGGTGTTTTGTCTCAGCAAGGAGAGAAAAGTAACTAAGACAAGTATAATCCTTAAATTTCAGAATTGGCCTGGTATATGGCAAAGGAAAGCAAACTGGTACTGCTGATGTCAACATTTCACCATGATGGAAATATTGATAGGGAAACATCAACAAAATGGAAGCCTGAGATGCAAACTTTCGACAAGAAAATCAAACATGGAATAGATGCAGTGATGAGTTATGCAGCAACTATGATGTCACTTGAAACACAAACCATTGGCCAATGGTTGTGTTTTACTCAATCCTCAATGTGTGGCATAAATAGTTTGATAATTTATAAAGAAAATAACAAGTGCAAATATTATGGAGAAATTTTCTTAGAGGATTGGGACTAGCGCTCATAAGAGATTATTTACAGCAGAGGAAAAACTTTCTTCCCAGGTGACTACGCAAAAAAAGTGTGGAGCACACTAGTGAAATGACAGGTGAATAGGCAGGTGCAGCACTCTAAAGACCTACTATGGCAACAGGAAAACAAAAAAGATGTCAACTGTACCCTAAAAGAAAGTACAAAAACAGACCTGAGGATCTCCATGCAACTCCAAACATACTCAGCCACCTTATTTTTGACAAAAGGGACAAACATTTGCTGGAAGAAAGGTAGCCCCTTTAATAAATGGTGCTGGAAAAACTGGCTTTCCACATGCCGAAGACTAAAACTAGATCCATGTCTATCACCCCATACTAACCTAAAATCAAAATAGATCAAATATCTAAATATTAAATAGAAGCACTAAATCTACTGGAAGAGAAAGTAGGCAGAAATCTTGACATAGATATGGGCAGAGAGTTCATGAATAAAATTCAAACCACATGGGAAATATTTCAAACAGTCTACAACTGGGATCTATCTTATTAAAAAGATTTTTCACATCAAAAGAAATCACCAACAGATTGAAAATACAATCCAGAGTGAGAAAAAATTTTAGCCAGTTGTCCCTTAGACTAAGGACTTATATCTAGAACATATAAATAATTGAAAAAAGTCAGAACCCCCAAATTCAAAGACTCAATCCAAAAATGAGCATCTGAGATGAATACGTACTTCTCAGATGAAGAAATACGAATGGCAAATAAATACATGAAAAATATTTAATATCATTGGTCATTCAAGAGATGCAAATTAAAACTATGATTCTATCTCATTCCAGAAAGAATGGTTATCATCAAGAAATCAACCAATAACAAATGCTGGAGCGGATGTGGGGAAAAAAGAACCCTTCTCCGCTGTTGGTGAGAATGCAGACTGGTGCAACCACTGTGGAAATCAGTGTGGGATCCTTCAAAAAGTTAAGATTAGAGGTCCCATTCAACCCAGCTACTTCCCTTCTGGGTATCTTCCCAAAAGAATTAAAAACAACATACCACAGCAACATATGTGCACCTGTGTTTACAGCAGCACAATTTATAATAGTTAAATCCTGGAAACAACCCAAATGCCCATAACCAAGGAATAGATAAAAAAGATGTGATCTTTTTATAATATAGAGTGCTTCCAGTTCAGTCACAAGAAAGATAAACTTCCACATTTTTTTGGTACTGTGAATTGAACTCAGGACCTTGGACTTGCCAAGCAGGCACTGTGCTGCTGAGTTGTATCCCCAGCTCAAGAAGGATAAACTTGAGACTTTTATTGGCAAATGGACACCACTTGAGACCATAGTCATAAGTGAAACAAATCACTCTCACATGTGTAAACATCTTATTGACTCCCTGGTATGATAAACTGAAAGAGTAAATAAGGGCCAGGCCTGGTGGCTCACGCCTATAATCCCAGCACTCGGGAGGCTGAGGCAGGAGGATCGTGGCAAGTTCGAGACCAGCCTGGGCTACAAAGCGAGCTCAAGGCCAGCCTGAATGGCATATCGAGACCCTGTCTCAAAAAGACAAGGGCCAGGGATTTAGCTCAGTGGCCTAAGCGCCTGCCTGGCAAGTGCGAGGTCTTGAGTTTGATCCCTGGTGCTGCGAGTAAATAAGGTCCAAAATGTTCAAAAGATATTGTAAAATGGGAAGAAAGGGTTCAAAAGAAAAAAGAAACCAGGATGGGAGAAAGGGAAAAGGAAGGAGGGAAAAGCAAAAATAAATACAAGATAGTTTTACTACTAATTTCTCATAGTTCATTGAAAAGAAAGGTTTGGGGCTGGGGATATAGCTCAGCAGCACAGCACCTGCCTGGCAAGCATGAGGTTCTGAGTTTGATTCCGGGAACCAAAACATTAAAAAAAAATTGTGCTAATATTGTTTGGAGAATTTTTTATGCCCATATCTTATACTCTGAGTAACTACTTTAAAGATAACAATACACAATGTATTAATTATTGTTATTCTATTACAGTGTTATGAAATTTTGTTTACTTTTTTCCATTGAAAAACTACAGGAAAACACTATCAGTGTAAGAGATACTTGTGTATGAAACATGCAGTTGTCACATGTGGAGACTGCCTTGGGTGTGACAGTTGAAGCAGAACATTTCTGTGGTAGACTTTCGTTTGTGTTTACACTGTAGTTCACATAGTTTTGTGCGGTTTTTTTTGTTTTTTGTTTTTTGTTTTCTTGTACCAGGAATCAAACTCAGGACCTTATACTTGCCAGGCAGGCATTGTGCCCCTGAGCTATATCCCCAGCCCTCACATAGGTTTTTATTTTTTATGTTATCTTTTAGGTTTTATAAGCAAGTAAATACTTGATGTGGAAATGCTGTCCATTCTAAGCACTTGTTTCATACTTGATATTTCATTTCCCTGCTAAGTGCATGTTGTACAATATAGTAGAAAGCTCCTGACAAAACAGGAAGAGAGGTGACAAGACTGCCACATAGGAAGGGAAAACTACATGTGCTGTTAGTGTAAAGGAGACATGTGCATGACACATGTAGTTGTATGTGAAGTCTGCCTTGGGTGTGACAGTTGAACCATAGCTTATTTTTGTGGTAAAATTCTACTGGTATTTGCATTGTAGTCCATATAGGAATTTGTTTCTTGTGTTATCTTTTAGGCTTTGTAAGGAAGTACACAGCTGATGTGGAAATGTTGATGTCTAGTCTAAATGCACAATACATATTAAGAATTTGATATTTATTTTATTGATATTTTATGTTCCTGTTAACTACAAACTGTATAATATAATAAGACAAAACAGCAAGACCAATGAGATGTCAAGTATGTTCTACAAAAAGGTCAGGAAAGCAAAACACATGTGCTGTCAGTGTAAGCAATGCGTGTGTATGGAACATGGTGTGGTCATGTGTGCAGACTGCCTTAGGTGTGATAATTGAAGTAAAGATTTTTTTTTGTAGAGTGCTATTGGTATTTGCATTGTAGTTCATATGGGAATTTATTTCTGATGTTCTTTTTTAGACTTTGTACACCAAAAACCAGTTGATGGTAAAAATTTTGATGCTTTTTATAAACATTCAATAAATACTAAAAACGCAATACTTTATTTTTGTGATTTTTTTCCAGTTAAGGACTCAATTAATATAATAAAACTTATAAAATTAAAATTAACAATTCATCAATAGAAATATTCTAAAGAATTAACATGGATGAGAGATCCACATTTAGGCACCTTGATGATGAAATCAGTCTTATGCTCCAAGGGCTACCACATCAGGCCTACTTCCCCAGCCAGCTTTACCACACCCTAGTCTCCTGTCTCACTATCTTAAGTCCACAGGCCCAAATCAGAATAAATAAATATAAAAATCTCAGGTGTTGCTCCAGTCCTACTAGATTGAAATCTGATTTTTAACAAATGGTCTAAATGATTTTTAAGCATATTAAAGTCTGAAAAGCACCAGACTAGGTATCTTGAACTTAACAGGGCCACAACACTTCACACATCCTCTCCAAATTGGCTTTAGCCAAGGCTTTGTCACCTAAGTAAATGCCACCACATGTGTTCATGCTAAAAACTTGGGAATTATCTTTGATAACTAGTTTTCTAAACAAAAGTGCCTAGAGCTCATGAAAAGTCACATGGCCTTGGCAGCAGCAATATTTAACTGGTCTTTCTCTATCATTGCATCTACATAGTTCACTCTCTACTCAGTAATAGCCTGAGTAATGTTTTAAATTTTAGTTAAATGATTTACATAAAGTACACAAACCTTAAGTGTATAATCCGATAGTTTGTTACTAAAGATATTCAATGTACCTACCACTTACATCAAAATATTAACTTATTTTTTAAAAATTTTATTTCAGCACACAACAATAATCTCAGAAACCTGTGGCAGAATGATCACAGCAAGTTCAAGGCCAGTCTGAGCTACTAGTGAGTTGAAGGCCAGCTTGGACTACATAGTGGGACCCTGGTCCAAAAAACAAAAAAACAAAAAAAAAGTCGAATCGTGACATACCCTTGCTTAAAATTATTTCATGCTTTCCCAACTCCCTTGGAAAATCTGAATTACAAAGCCTCACGTGATCCAAACTCTATCTCCCAAACTTTATTTTGTACCACTGTTTCTCCCTCCTCACCATACTCTAGATACTGGTCTTTTAATTTCTCAAACTGCAAAGATGCTCCTGTTCTGCAGCCTTTTCTTCAGATGTGCAACCTCTGTCTTCTCCTAAAGCTCTTTTTGAAGACATTTCCAGGGCTAAGTTGGTGATTTAAGTCTCAGTCTAAATGTCACTTCCTCCGAGGTCTTCCCAACCTAAATAATAATGCATCCAACCACATTATATTATGTTCCCTTAATCACCTAGAGTGCTTATAACTTCTAGTATTTCATTCGTTGTTTATTGCCTTTCCCTCACTAGAATATAGCCTCCTTTGGGGCAGTTTTGTTCTCTGTTTACCCACAAATGTTTGCTAACAGTCCTGAACAAAAATTTTCATTCAATGAATAACAATACATGATAAAACAGAACATAGCTGGAGAAAGAATAGCTAGCACTTCGCTCTGAACCTAATTAGTAAAGTGGAGAATTAAGTGAGGCAAAAGACCATGGCAATTACGTGTTCACTATGTTACCTTTTCTCTTAAACATACCTTTAAATCATTATGTACTGTAAACATACACTAATACAAATATTTTAAAAATTAAATCCCTTTAAAACTATCTTCAGCAGTATGTTGACCTTGTTTCGCCTTTACTAAAAGGGACTTAAATTCAGAACTTTTCCTCTCAGAAAATCAATCGCAGCACACTCATCCCTGGTTCCAGCACCCCTAGATTCCACGGAAGGCACAAACGCTCAGCCGGAAATCGGTGCATCCCGAGAACTCGCCCCAGCCTCGGATCCTGCCCGGCGGCCGTACGCAGCCCTACGTAAAGCGTAGGGGTTTCGCGACAGCGCAGGCTCCACCTCTCTGGCCACATGTGGCGCAAGTCTTCCCGTCGGACGGCGCGCCACCTCCTCGCGCTGCTTTACGAACCTAGACAGTGGCTCCCCGCCTCCTGTCTCCGTCCTCACATCCCCGCCCCCTCTCACTGTCGATTCTCCTACCCCGACGCGCCCGCTATAATCACGTGATTGCTTCATCCGGGTCCTTTGGGTTCTCTCTCCCTCTCCCAACATGGCGGCCTCAGGTGAGTGAGCGGCCGAGCGCGGCCAAGGACCAAGGTCCGAAACCACTCTCCCTCTCGATCCAGTAGTTCCTGGGGTCGGAGTGTGGGTGGCACCGGTTCTCTTCTGGCTTGGGTGCTGCGCCAGGTTACCAATGTAGCCTTGTTAGGTTACCGCCTCGGGATGTTTGGGGGAGGGGGAGGTGCCCTTCCCCTCCCTCTTACACCCTTTTCACCCCTTTTGCGCGAGGTTGGAGTAGGCAGTAATGGTGGACTTTGGCTTGAATTAGAGGAGGAAGTGCAGAGAGATCTGCGGAAAGCTCAAGGCCTTTTCATAGACGTAAAGTCCTGTGTCCACGTGAAGGCGTGGAAGGAGGAAAGAAGCGGTTGGCGCGCGGACGAGTGCACATTAGACTAGGTTTGCGAGGCGCGAGGCCGTTGCAGACGGGTGGGGGCAGGGGAACGGGGGGGGGCTGTTAGAACGCGAGCGCGAGTCCGTGGAGGGGCGGGGGAGAGCCACGATGCGCGTGCGCGGTAGGTCTGAGAAGGATCGTGGAGACTGCGCGCGTTCAAAGCGTGCTCTGGAGTCCAGATGGAAAGCTTTTACGTGCGTGTATGGCGCTCATTTATGTCCTGTTTTATGCTCTTCCTTGTCTGGCCCCAGTATTCCAAAGGGTCGTGTGTTGGTGAGTTAGGGTAAAGGAACCCAGTGTGTTGTTCCCCACGTGTTTGAGCAGTGGAAGCAAGGGTGGGCACAGATTTCCCTCTATCCTTTTTTTCTGATTCAATCAATATTTTTATTGGGCACACACTATATGCCAGGTACAGTTCTAAGTGTGAGAGATACACTGGTTTAATTTTGGCAATTTTAACCATAGGGTTCAGCTCTTTTTTAACTTAGGTAACTAGGAGATGCTATTAAAATAATAGATAGTTTTTAAAGACTTATTTGCGAGAACTGTCACTACCAGCAGTGGGCTTGTAACATTTTTGCAGCACTGGTTTTAGTTTCGAGGATATGCTTGCTTTTTCCTGGCATGACCCTGTATTCTGCAAAGCTTTTTTTTTTTTTTTTTTTTTTTTTTTTGCGGCACCAGGGATTGAACTCACGACCTTGTGCTTGCCAGGCAGGCACTTAGGCTACTGAGCTAGATCCCCAGCCCTAAAGCATTTTTTTAAAATGCTGTCTATAGGCACTCATTTCTTGACCAGGAATTAATCTTTCCTGTTACTACAAGGGAGCTGAGTGTGAGGATTGTCTTTGGAAAATGTTGACAGATTTGAGGTAATTTCAGCAGGATAACTTCCATTGGTTTAGTACTTAATGGAGCAAACACTTCTGTGTATATATTGTCTTCTAATGTAAGGAAATGGTAGTATCTCCCAGCTGAGGAAAATGAAAGATTTGTGCAAGGTTCCACTGCTTGCCTGTGTCCAGAGTAAGATCACAGTCCTAAAGAGTCTTGACTTTACCCACTTAGAAGTACTACGGTGTCATTCTGAGTTTAAGATGCTCAAAAGTATCTGAAGTTTACAAAACTATTCATATTTAATCGATGAATACTTGGCCTAGACTTCCCACTTTGACAGTTTTCAATTTGGTGAAAAGGCTATATTTCCCTTTAGTTTCTGTGGAAGTTTTAGAAGGGGAAGGCATGATAGCAGTCTGGGTTAGTTTTACCCTGTTGAGGAAAATTTAGACTGGATAAAGAGATTTGTGCAGTCTTGTTCTCCATATTTACCCCTTTGGAAACCTTTGCTTTCATATTTATTCATTTGTTTATTTATTTTGGTTTTTCTGAGACAGGGTCTTACTTTCTAGGTCAGACTGTCCTTGAACTCACTGTGTAGCCCAGGCTGGCAGCAGTCCTGCCTCAACCTCCAAAGTGCTGGAATTAACAGGTCTGTCCCACCATGCCCATCCTACCTTTGTCTACTTTTAATTCAGCTCAGTACATCTTTTTAGCTTGTGTTGATGTCTAAACACAAGGTTATATCTTAGTCTGCCCTGGAGGAATTTGGAATTTAGCAAATTTCTTTCCCGTTTGAGTCTTTTCCAGTTAACACTGAGTGATCAGTATGCCCAGAAGTTGGAAATAGGTCTTTCTTTGCAAAAATACGTAATGCAAGTTGATAGATCTTTTTCACTGATTAGTGAAACCTAAAAATTCTTGGAGCAATGCCAGTCCCCAGGGTGACCAATTATTGACCTTTAATAACTGCAAGTGCCCTAGAAATGACTACTTACTGAATGAGGGTCACTTAAAGTGCTAGGAAACTTGATACTCTATTTGGTTTTTCAAATTGGCTTCTTTAAAAGCAATAGATTTTTGTAAGTTTTCATTGTGGCTATTTTAGTAGGGTCGTTAAAGCCTTTTAACTCTTGAGTCTTAGTTTACTTATCTGTAAAGTGGACATGGTTTTTCTGCTCTCATATAAATCAAGAATCAAATATATTTGATACAGGTTAGCATTTAAAATGCTGTAACGTTGGATCAGGAATGGTGGTGCACACCTATAAACCCAGCACAAAGCCAGCAGTTGGGAGACTGAGGCAGGATTGATGTGAACTCAAGGCCAGCCTGAACTACGTAGTGAAATCCTATCTCAAAACAAAAAAAAAAAGATTTACGTTGGAAATGTGTAAACCACTGTATAAGCTATTCATTTGTGTAACACTTCAGAATGCTGTGGTGTGTGGTTTTTATAGGGAGATGTTATTCATTAGTTTTCATACAGTGAAGCCCTTTATAGTTAAAGGGTTGCCACTATACACAAATTTCCTGTCCTCTACCATGTTTTTGTGATTCTGAGAGTAGGATACTTCATCAGAAGGCCAAGGCTAAAACTTGTGAAAATTCAAATACTGTGCATAAACTACTGTCAACTAAAGTAAATCAGGTGTTTCTAAGTAATGTCAGTGAAAAAGAGGCATTGGTTTTTAACTGAGCGTAAGTACTTGTTATTAACTGTATGTTTGTACATCTAGGAGTATATTCTCTAGAGCCAGTTTCTTAGATTTATGATGTTGCTTAGGTTCAATAGTAGGAAAATGCCCAAAGCAGGAAATTTAACTTGAAGCCAGGCATGATGGCACACACCTGTAATGCCAGCACTCAGGAAGCTGAGGCAGGAGAATGGATGCAAGTTCGAGGCCAGCCTGGGCTGCATAGCAAGACTCTGTCTCAAAAAGAAAAAAAAAAATTAACTTGAGTATTTTTACAGCTCCTCTTACAAGTGTCCGTGGCAGGGAAAAGACAGTTTGCCATTTTCCTCAGTGTCGAGATGAAGAAACTGGGCAGAGAAAAGAGAGGTCATATAACTAAACACAGGGGCAGCAGTGGAGCTTATTAGTCCTGAACATCTTTATTCAGATATAATTCATAACCATAAAATTTAAAGTATGTAGTTTGGTGGATGGGCCCCTGTTTTGGTGCTAGGGATTGTACTCTGAGCCATGTGTATGCTAGACATGTATTTTACTACTCAGCTACATACCCAGCCCTGGTGGTTTTTAATACATAGCAGGGTGTGGTGGCGCACAACTGTAATCCCAGCACTCAGGAGGCTGAGGCAGGAGGATTGCTGCAAGTTCAAGGCCAGCCTGAACGACATAGTGAGACCCTGACTCAAAAAAAAGAAAAGCAAACATATTCAGCCATCATCACTACCTAATTTGAAAGCATTTTTCATCACTTCAGAGGAAAGATCTTAACCATTAGCAGTCACTTTTCCTGCCTGACCACTGTTCTACTTTTTCTTTAAATTTACCCATCTTGAACATTTGATTTAGCTTCATATAATTCATGATCTTTTGTGACTTGCAGCTTACGCTCACTTAGCCTAAATGTTTTCATCCGTATTGTAGAATGTACCAGTACTCTCTCCCTCCCTCCTTCCCTCCCTCCCTCCTACAAGTACTGGGTATTGAATTCAGGCGTCACATACTCCAGGCAACTACCACTGAGTTACACTTCAGCCCCTCTTTCCTTTCTAAATATTTTATCTTAGGGGAGACAGGGTCTTAGGTAGTTCAGGGTAGCCTTGAACACATTATGTAGACCAGGCTGACCTTGAATTCTCCCAGTTCTCCTGCCTCAAATCTACCAAGGTGATGGTGCACACTGATATTGCAAGTGTGCACCATCACACCTGCTCAGTTGAACATTTTATTTTGAGGCAAGGTTTTGCTTAAATTGCCCAGAGTGGGTTTGAATTTGGGATTCTCCTGCCTCCTCCCAAGTAACTGGGACTACAGGCATACCCCAAATCTTTTTTATTGCCAAATAATATCTCATTGTATGAATTACACATTTTGTTTATTGATTCATCAGTTTGTGAGCATTTGGATTGTTTCACCTGTTGGGACTATTGTAAATAGTGCTGTGAACATTCATTCTTGTTTCCTAGCTTAATTTAGTTCCCAAACAGTCACAAAAGTCGAAAACTGTAAAATCTGTGGGACTCGCCAGATGTAGTAGCACATGCAGGAGGATCACCGTTGAGTTCAAGGCCAGGCTGAACTACATAGTGAGTCCCTGTCTCAAAAAGCTCCCCTCCCCCCAAGGCAGGATTTAAACTGGCAAGATCCTAAATTAAACTGCTGGATACTCTGATGCATGTCAGAAATCATAGTACTTTGAAGGATAAGGCAGGAAGCACAAATTCACACAGCCTGGGCAACAGTGATTTAGCAAGGCCCAGTCTCAAAAATTTAAAGGGGCTGGAAATGTCACTCAGGGCTAAGGTCTTTGGTTCAACCCCCTGTGCCACAAGAAAAGAAACTTAACTTTTTTTTTTTTTTTTTTTGCGGCCCCGGGGATTGAACTCACGACCTTGCGCTTGCTGGGCAGGCGCTTAGACCGCTGAGCTAGATCCCCAGCCATGTTTTTTTTTGAGACAGGGTCTCACTATGCCATTCAAGCTGGCCTTGAGCTCACTTTGTAGCCCAGGCTGGTCTCGAACTCACAACGATCCGCCTGTCTCAGCCTCCCGAGCGCTGGGATTACAGGCGTGAGCCACCACGCCCGGCTTTAACTGTTGTTTTTTGAGACAGGGTCTCCCTGTGTAGTCCAGGCTGGC
This sequence comes from Cuniculus paca, assembly GCA_004365215.1. Classification (NCBI taxonomy): domain Eukaryota; kingdom Metazoa; phylum Chordata; class Mammalia; order Rodentia; family Cuniculidae; genus Cuniculus; species Cuniculus paca. The sequence goes on from RJWT010010280.1 coordinate 20,992, forward strand.
CTTGAACTCCCTGTTAGCCCAGGCCGACTTTGAACTTGCTTCGGTCCCCCATCTCAGCTGCCTGAGTGCTGGGATTACAGGTGTGTGCCACCACACCTGTATCTGAATGTTAAGAGCTACATGAATTTCCTAAATAAAATAGTTTAAGAAAGATGCACAAGTAGGGTTACATTTTACCAATAACTTTTGCTGCTTTTAGAATTTTTTAAGATATCTTTCAGAATTAGCAGATTTTTGCCAATCTCAGGATTTTGTCAGTTGGTGATTTTACTGTTGCTACCGTGGAGAAATAATAGGGAAACGTTCTGAGGCAAAAAAAAAAAAAAAAAAAATGAAAGCATACTTTATACATGCTGAAGCATGATAATCTTGAGGACTCACTTTATTTTGTTTTTGTTTTTTGACACAGGTCTTACTATATAGTTCAGGCTGCCTTGAACTCACTATGTAGCCCAGGCTGGGCTTTGACAGTGATCCTCCTGCCTCAGTCTCCCAAGTGCTGGGATTACAGGCCGCACCACTATGCCCAGTTTAATTTTTTGAGAAAGAGTTGCCCGTGCTGGGCTCAAAACTTGTGATCCTCCTGCTTCATCCTTGTAGAGTGCTGGGATTGCAGTGTCTCATCATTCTGGGCCTTGTTGTTTTATTTATTGAATATTACTGAAGTGAAAACAGGCTTTCCAGTAAAGGGAAGTGTTTGGTCATCCCCCATTCTGCACCCCCCCACCCCCCCGCCACCCTTAACATTTGGCAATGTCTGGAGACATTTTAGATGATCACAATGAGGTAAGGGTGATAGAGTTTACTTTGGCTAATAAGTAAAAGCCAGAGATATTGCTAACCATCCAGTTAAAGAGAACACAAATTTGGGGCGCATTGAATTCAACAACTAAGGTATCAGTGATTTTTTTTTTCTTTTGGTATCTTTTTATAACAGCATATTAAGACCATAAATGTTTCACATTTAAGGATTTAAGCACAGTTTTGGAAAAATGCTTTAAGATCTTGTGTTTAAGCTGTATGGATATATAAAGAGGATGAGATATGTGGGTTGTGTGTTGTCCCTGTCCTCCTTCCTCAGTTTCCCAATGCTGGAATCACAGGCCTGCACCACAGCACCCATCCTGCATTTGGCATTAATGGTTGGGAAAAGTTTTATGTGGTGATTAATTTGTTAATTCACATAAGATTTAAGGAGAATAAAGGAATTGGACTAGTCATTGTAGCATTGATCTACCTGATCTTTAACAACACTTAAAAAGCAGGGAACACCTGGATATGGTATGGTGGTGCATACGTGTAAACCTAGTACTTGGGAGGCTAAGGCAGGAGGATCACTATGAGTACAAGGCCAGCCTCAACTATTAGTGAGTTCAAGGCCAACCTGAACTACATAGGGAGACCCTACCTCAAAAAATTAAACAGAGAACACTGTTGAAATCCCAGACATTAATGGGCCTGGGTATTGGAGGAACAAAGGGCATGGAGGATTTAGATAGCATATTTTGTGTTATTGGAATAAAATGAAGTAGGACACACGTTGACATCCACTTCATCTATTTTGTAGTATTTGTTTATTTAGTGTTTTTGAGATAAGGCCTAGCTTTGTAGTTCAGACTGGCTTTGAACTCACTGTAGCTGAGACTGACCTCAGTTTGGGGAGGTGTTCCTTACTCAGGTTCCCAAGTGGTAGGATTACAGGTTCCTAGCTCTAAGGGTTATTTTTAATTAGATTTACATTATGGCTGGGCCAATGCTGCTACTCTTAAGTTGAAGATTTTCTAAGAAATTTTATCCTTGAAGTCCTTACAACAGTGTATTAAAATTAACAGTGGTTTAATAATTCAGTTATGCTAATTTATTTTGAAATTTTAAATAATGTTAGCATGTGAGGCTTTTGTTTGTCAAAAGAATCAAGGAGTTAAAAATTGAGAAACCCTGATCTACAAAGTTGATTTAAGCTGTATTAGACCAAAGGGCAAATTGCAGATTGTGCTCTTTTGGTGTAAGTCTATAGAACAAGGGAAAAGGGGTATCTTACCCAGGTTCTTACTGTTCTTATATTCAACTTAACCTCATTAGTAGACTGACCACCAGCTCTGTTTTTTCTAAGTGGTAGAACATGTTAATAATTGGGTATTAGCTAATGATACTAGATTAAGTTCCATGAGGGTAAGAGCTCTGGCAAGCATCATACTAATCTCAGACACTTTTTTAATTAAAAGCTATAAAATGACTAAAGTAAGGCTATGCACTATGAGTATTCAACCTCTTGTTCACATTAGCTTTTTAAAATTTCTCCTAGATCTTTGTAATGAGCTGGAGAAGAATCACTGCTATAGAACTCAACCTTTTGAGTAACTGCTTTCTGTCAAAGCTTTAGAGTAGATTCATAGCTAGCATAGAATAGCTGTGATCTGGTTGCTCGTGACGCGTACAGTACTCTTGGTAGCCAGATTAGTGTTGAATCACTTGAGAGAAATGCAGAAACTTCACATTAATGGACATCTTTTTTTCATATTATTGCAGCCAAGCTCATCAGATTTGCACCTTGAGACCATAATACTTCAGGTTCTTGTTATGTTCAGAACGCTGTAACGTTCGTAGCAAACAGGTCACCTTTAATTTCCTGACAGTTGAATTTTAAAAGCAAGACATATACCAAGTGAGAGAACAACCTTCAGTTAAACAAGTGGTGCATCAAGTTACAGGTACTTAGCTCTCTTGGATTGAAAATTAGATGAGAATTGGAACATGGAAAAGGAAATCATGGTTATAAAAGTCATGAAGCTGATCTTCTGTTAAACAGTTACTTTTTTCTTAGTTATGTAGTATTTGCTCTTGGGCTAGTTGTAGAACTTACTGAGTCCCCTCTTGTTATGAATTAGTTGTTGATTTTGCCATCTTAGAAGTTTTGTGGCTAGAGAGCCAAGATCAGTCTACTAAATGGAACTATTTGGAGATTATTAAATATTTCATAGCCATGGAAAACATTTAAATACATTGGTTGTTTTCCTTTTAGTGTCGTATCAGTGTGAAGTGTTAAGGTAGAGGGGATAACTTTTTTTTATAGCACAGAGATTTAGGGTATATGTGTTTTAACTATTCAGACATTTTCAAATAACACTAAGTACAACACAGCAGATTGCCGTGGTTGTGATAACCTTTCAAAAAACTAATATGCTGCTTAGAAGCTGAGATCCCTGTGGTATAATAGAGCCCAGCACTTTAATTGTAGTTCTGCCATCTAATAACTTGAGGATAGTCCTTTAACATGAGACTTTCCTCCCCTATAAATTGGTAGTTACAATTCTTTTCCCCCCATCATTATTTGTATACCTATCAAA
>RJWT010010281.1:0-24336 GCA_004365215.1 Cuniculus paca
AGCAGGATTCTGGACAGTTGTGATGCAGCTCCCATAGCTACAGTACATCTATAATACAGAGTGCTCCAGGACCTGTGTGAAGTGGAGCCACTCTAATAGTATGGGAGGGTGAATCATACAGGCCAGTGGAAGTGGAGTGAGGTTAGGTTTGTCCTCAAAATAACATTGTGCATCACCATCCTCAGTAGGCGAGGTTCCCCCTCTAGAACAGTGCAGTACTGTGTACTCTCCAACAACTCCCCAGCTGGGCTTTTTGCTTATGAGGGCTGTAGGATTCCAAGTAGCAAAAAATTCAGGTGTCCATGGTGCCAATATGGGATGTTGGGACCTTCTGTTTATTTTCTTCTCAGTGTAGGGGGACTTTCCTAGGATCGAACTACTCTGAACTAGAGCAATGGTGCAGTTGATGGAAAGTTTTATTCTTTTCTTTGCCAGATTATTCAGAGTCTTTGTATTCTACAGTTTCTCTGTTTCATCTGTAGTGTGTTTGGCTGTCTCTCCCATGTATTCTAACTGCATGATAGTTGTACTTTTTGCTTTTTTGAGAGCAGGACACATCTGTTTTCACTAGTCAGCCATCTTGCCAGACACCTCCCTGTAGCTGACATTGGAAAGTTTTTAGGGAATGTAAGTGCTTACTCCTTAATCTGTTTAGTTTTGTATGTCATAACCATAGTGATAGTGTATGTCTGCTCAAGATATTATTCTCCCATGAACCACACTTGTACATATCTGAAATGATGAGAATGCAAGTGTGTAGTGTGCATGTCTTGTGATCCTGTATTTTTATGGTAATATGGGAACATAAAAAAGACCAAGAAATCTGAACTCATGTAATATGGGCATAATACTCAGTGGAAAGATTGATGGATTGATGTCACCTTTAAGCGTATTTATCAAAAAATTGAAACTCTCTTAATGTTAATTAAAACTCTCTTAATTAAAACTCTAATAAATGTAGAGAGATGGAAACAACAGTAAAATATTTAACGTACAGTGATTTAAAATAGTAAAATGATTGAGGGTTAAATTCTATTATTTCTTTATGAAAAAACTTGAGGACAATTCACTTGAACAGCACTTGCCTCATTGTAATGTTAGTTGGGATGCAAAGAGAGCATCCTTTCTATCTCTTAGAAAATTGTCAAATGATTTTCTACATTACAGTCAACTTCAAATAGTTTATGTATCTCCTTTGGCTGTTATGAACCATCTGCTTTTACTTCCTGATGGGGACCTCACCATCATTTTTCTCAGCCACTTTCCTCTTTGATGCTAATGGGTCCCCTTCACTAAGTTTCTGGGGCTGCATAGTTGCAGCCCCCCCCCACCATTTGGCAGTGGTGGCAGCACCCCAAGCTCATTTATTTCTCCTGTAACCTTCATTTATCTTCAGTTCAAATTTCCTGGCTAACATTATCATTTTTCATTCCTTGAGTGGACTTCATTTATTTTTTTTTGCAGCACCAGGGATTGAACTCACGACCTCATGCTTGCCAGGCAGGTGCTTAGGCCACTGAGCTAGTGGATGCTTGGAGTCATAGGTAGTACCAACTGCTACATATTCTATGCTTTTATTCCCCCATAATGCTTCCTATTATAAAATTAAATTCATAAAATAGGTCCAGTAGGAGACAACAATAACGCATAATAACTAACAATAAAAACAAAACAAACAATTATAACCCTACACTATAGTAAAACTATGTGAATTTGTCTTCTCTTTATTGCTCTCAAAATATCTGATGGTCATTTCACCTTTTTCCTTTAATGAAGCGTCTTGTAGCTTCTCTTTGGTATATCTTAATTGCCGATGTCACTACTTTTATGTTTTAGGGCCATTATTAAGTAAAATATGGCTTCCTAGAACACAGACAGTACAAAATCACAATACAGTGGTTAATTTGATAATGAGCATGGCTAGAAAGTGACTCACTGGTGGGTAGGATGGAGAGTATGGAGGTCCTGCGCAAAGAGTTGCTTGAGATCGTGGAAGAGATGGAGCAGGATGTGTGAGATTGCATCATGCTATGCAGTATGGTGTATGATTTTAAGAGTTGTTTATTTTTCCATTGAATGTTTTTGGAACATGAATGACCATGGGTAACTGAAACCATAGAAGGTAAATTATTGCATTACGGTTGATGAATGTCTGGTGATTTGTAGACTGAAGACCTAGCAGTGAAGTTTGTAGTTATGTAACTATTACTCACAGTCAACATACTGTGGGAAATGAAATTTGAACTGTATTTTCATGAAATTGCTGTTATTTAATCCAGTATAATTGAAATCTGCATTAAGAAATGTATAGAGCAGTGTCTCCCTCTTTCTCTCTCTGTGTGTGTGTGTATATATATATATATATATATATATATTCTATTTCTCTCTCTCTATATATATATATAAATGAATTTAAAGCTAGCTGTTAGAAAGAAGTTCAGCAATCACAATTAAAACATGGCATACCATTTTATTATGTGTATGTGTTCAGTAACCTTATGTTGCTAGCCTCAAATGTACACAAATGGTTTAAATATTTTAGTTTATTGTGTGGGAGTAGCAGTCTGTTTTGTGGGCAAATTTAAATAATTAATAAAAGACAACTGTATGATTTTATATAACAGTTTAAAAGGAAAGCAAAACTAAAAACATTCTTTTTCACAGTTTTATGTATGGGGAATTGACCGACAAGAAGACCATTGAGAAAGTCAGACAGACTTTTGACAACTACGAGTCAAACTGCTTTGAAGTTCTTCTCTACAAAAAAAATAGTAGGTATTTGTCTTTCATAAGATGAGCCAACTCTTTCTTAATGGTGTATTTTGGTAAGTGGTAGTTTGTCTACATTGTAGCTAACTTTTATTAGTCTTTCTTTTGGCAGAGGGAGGGGTTACTGATTGAATTAAATTAATAAATGATATGGCTTATCATGGGAGAAAAATGTGGTATGTTTTATTTTATCTTTAAAATTTATTGCAAATTGACAAATTATAGCTGTATGTATTTATTGGATCCAAAAGTGATGATATGTTCTGAGAACATATTGTAGAATATTTGAATAAATTAATTAACATATTCATAACCTCAAATACTTATTTTTTGCAAACCTTTGAGCATTTGAGATTTACTCTCTTGGCACTTTTGAAATATAAGGTGCACTTTTATTAACTGTGAGTTCTGTTGTTTTAAATTCTACTTAAATTGAGAAAATACGGTATTTGTCTCTCTGGGTCTGTCTTACTCATTTAGCATGATATTTTCCTCTTCCATCCATCCCGATGCAAATAATAGAATTTGTTTCTTTTAAGGGCTGAATAGTGTTCCATTGTGAATATATAGTTTATTTTATTTCCCGGATATCTGTTGGTTGATATTTAAGTTGATTCTTTAATTGGGCATTATGAATTGTGTTGCAGTGAACATTGGAATTTAGATATTACTTTGATACACTGATCTCAGATCCTTTGAGTGGATACCAGGAGTGGAATTGCTGGATCATATGGTAGCTTTATTTTTAATATTTTTAGGAGTCTCCATGTAGTTTTCCATACGGGCTGTACTAATTTTCATGCACAACAACAGTGTGTGAGAGGTCTCCTGTCTCTACATCTTTGCTAAAATTTACCTTCCCTCATTTTGATAATAGTCATTCTGATAATGGTGACCAGTGACCTATTGTTGATTTAGTGATTAGTAACAGTCAGCATTTCTTCCTGTGCCTGCTGGCCATTTTTATATCATCTTTTGAGAAATGTCTATTCAGGTTCATGTCCATTCTTTTAACTGAGTTACTTGTTTTCTTTCCATTGAATGGTTTGAGTTTCTTATATATTTTGGATGTTAGCCCCTTTTCAAATATATGTCTTTCTAAATATTTTCTCCCAAGCCGTACATTGTTTCTAAGTTCCACTTTTTTGTGTGTCATCCAGGAAACTTTCTAAAGTGCTTTGACAATAAATAAAAATGACAGAAATTATTTAATCTCTTTTTATATTTAATAGCACACATTGGGTATGTGTCACTGCTTTTCTACACAAACACAGGTGGCATGTGAGTCCTTGGTTGCTTCTTGAGGTGAGTCTTTAAGAACATGTCCTTTGGTTAGACTTAGATTTTGTTTTGTGAATGGCTGGAGGAAGCAGTCATTAGTTTCAGGAGACAACACACATCTAATACATTTGTATTAATTATTGTGATCTGTTCTCTAGGATGAGATTTGTAGATACTTATCCAGTATGTAATCATGTAAGACTTTATGATATTGATAGACTCTGCCAGAATTTGATGGGAAAGAAAAATCCACAAGTAAGCTCCGGAATGAAGTCCCCTTTCCAATTTGCTTTCTTAGTGTGGCCACTTGCTTATATCTCTTCTTGGCTCCTTCTCAAAGTGTGCTTTCTTTCTTGAAATGAATAGTCACTTCTTAAGATGGATCAGTTTATTTTGTGTTAATGGTAGATGATAGCATAATCCATTATTATTTTCAGTAGAAATTTGTGGTTACTAAATTTTCCCTAAGTTTGGGAAACATTCTGGCTTCATCAGGAAACATTTGTGCTATATTCAGTGTCTGTTGGATTTTGTGGAACACAATCTATCTTATTTTCCTTAAAACACTGCTCTCTATGGAATGTTTGGAATTAATATTGGATTTTTCTTGTTTATTAATAGATTAACAAAGGAATAACAGAAACTGCATATATTGCTTCACAAAGATACATTTAACACTGGGAACATTTGATTTTAGTGGTTTTACTTAAGGAGTGTTTCATGGGGTCATCTTTCATTTTAGAACCAAGGCAAGAGATATTTCTGTTTGAAATCATAGCCAAATACCACAATCTATTCTGAATGATTAGTTCTTTCTTCTGTAAGAGAAATGGCAGGCCGTAGATGCTTTCAAGGTCTTTTTCACTGGATCCAGTATATATTGGTAATTCATAGGAGACCCATACGCCAAAACCCCTTTACTTTCCAATTGTTTTGTTAACCCTCAAACTTAGGTACCTACCCCAAGTTTAGTAAATAATTTAAGGGCATTCTGTATTGCTAAGGTTGGTCACTTCTGCTAGTTAAACAAAATAAACAAATCTTTGTCTATTTTTCAAACATCGTAGCCAAATCCTTAGTTTCTGAACTTCTCAAAAACACCTCAGTGGAATTTTGTTCATTTACTTAAAACCATGTTGTAATAACTTGAAATTCACATTTCCAAAATTCTCCTTGGGTAATTTAGATAGTTTGCTTTATGTTAATGGATTGAAATTGTTATCTGACCTTTGTTCAGGCCTTTTGGGTTATTTTCAGACAACTATATATGCGTAGATGTCTGCTTATATCCCATGGAACTATAGATTAACACACTCTTGTGACTTTTTTATACTATGTACAATGAACTTTACTTATTTTTAAATATGAAGGATAGGTATTATCTATGTATTATGTTGGAGATCTACTTAAAAGTGGCTTAAAAATCTTACAGAGCTGAAAGCTTTGAAATGTCAGTTGAAAAAGTATATCTTGTGACTTTTTAAAATGCTAGAAAAATTTGTGCATCTGTGTAAAAACTGTTTTGAGAATGCCTCAATACAAGTCCTCCCAACACTTCTATGAAGTAATTAGATTAAACATCATTTTGCAAAGGGAGGGAATTGAGTTATCCATTAGTGTATATAAGGAATGACATCGTGGTTTGCAGCCTCTGTTCTTTAGGTCCCGTGTTCTGATTAGCAGGAGGCTGTTTCTTCTATGGAGAAAGAAGCCATTGTTTCTAGGGTGAGGATTTAAATAGCTCTGTGTGGGGCTAGTCCCAGGAACTGATCCCAAAGGCTACTCTGAGTATCTGGTGACAGCAAATTTCTCTGCCTAACCTCCCAAACCCCCACCGCATGGACCACAAATCTAGAACAGAAACGGTATTTCATCAGCTACTTGGCAGATATTCAGTCTGCTTGGAGAAGCCTGACCTTGTGGGTTAAAAAACTGAAAAAAAATTTACCTTGATATTTGAAAGCAGCTTTTAGGACAGTCCTGTCTCTTTGAGCATTTATTTGAAAAGTTGCTGTTTTCATGGGAAGCCATGAAATGTAACACCATCTCTTTCTGTTCAGATTTTTAAAGGACCTTGGGAAATGACTTAGTTTTAATGTCCTTTTGTCTTGTTTATGACCACTCTTCCTGAAGCTGCTTGTGTTAGAACAGCTGTAGGCCATGTGTACAGGACATTCGGAGCTGGTTATTTGTAAGATTGTGCTCATCACTCACAGTTCCTGGATACACTGTGTAAAACGTGGAACAGAAAACAAAGAATAAGTCTCTTTGGGAGATGGTATGATTCTTTTCAAGGTCCTTATCTCATTCTGCAGCCATTTTGGAAAGGACCATGTCCTTCTCTGTGCCAGTTGGGGTACAAAAGACCTGTTGACCAGAACTGAGTATTACCATAGGGATCACCTGTCTTTAGTTCTCCTACTTCTTCTATCTGATAGTTGAGTCACCTCATCTTGTTCAAATGGCAAGTTTCCCATTTGTACTGATATTAGGCGACTTTTTTTTTTTAAATATAGGTATGAAAATGCTTCTTATTTGGTTTTTATTAGGAGTCATGAAGAAGCTATCAACTCTTACCTACAGACTGTTTAATAGCTGCGTATTTTACTCCCAAAATCCTAAACCTGACAAAAAGCCTTTATATTTTTAAGATAGAATATGTAGAAAGGTTTTATTGCACTATAGCTTGGTGAAAATATGATGGAAAATGTCTTTTGATTCTTGTAGACTACTTCTTCGGTATTTTATCACTTGTTATTTTTTGAAGACATTTCTCATACTTTTGTCTAGCTATTATTTGTACTTGCCAGTTCCTGGTTTACCAAATCCTGAGCTTTGTATGCTCTGCAACCCTCTTTCTTCTGAGTGTACTGTAAGCATTCTTTGAAGAATGTGGTGGCAGGGTGCAGCCTCATGCTTTGACTAAAGGGTACAGGAAGCAGAGGCTCATGAAGGCAATTTCATCCTGACAGTTTTTTTCTGTGATTCTAGAGGACTAGGAACATGACAATTTTTCTTGAAGGTTGGCTACATGGTTTCAGGTAGAGCGCTATGTGTATCAGGTATCTAGTGTTGTTGCTGTCTTCTCTCTGATGACGGGAGGCAGTCAAAGCTGTATAGATGTCCCATAAGTCAGCCTGACTGATGAGAGGACCTGGGGATAGAAGCAGCCTTCAGATGTTCCTCCATGAGGAGTACTCATCAGAGCATCAGGTACTGCTGTTGCAGTTAATTGGAAACACTTGTCAAAGTGACACGAGGAGAGAAGTAGGTCGGGCTGATCACACTCAAGGCTATCAACAAGAAACTGTTGTGAGCAGTGGCAGTTTAGGGACCCAGACCTAAAAGAACTGCTGGCCTTGCTTAAGTAGCAAGACTGCCTTCATGTGCCTGCCTTGTGAAGTGCTTTACTTTAGAATTTTTTGGCTTGAAAAATGTGTTTTAAAGAATTTAAAATATGTTTTAAAAACTGGTGGCTTATATGAAATTAAAGATTTCTTTTAATTCTTTGCAGCAATGAAAGTCTGTTGTCTTGGTGCTAATTCAGGGCATAGCAGTTGGCAGCTAAAGGAAGAGGGGAGGCAGGAGAGCGAGCCATTGCTGGGCTATATCACAGGTATTGTCCTTTCTCTCACTGTGTTTCAGGAACCCCTGTTTGGTTTTACATGCAAATTGCACCAATAAGAAATGAACATGAGAAGGTGGTCTTGTTCCTGTGCACTTTCAAGGATATTACGTTGTTCAAACAACCCATAGAGGATGATTCAACGAAAGGTAATACAAGAATCACTGTAGTTAGGAAGTGGCTGTCCCTTCCTCTTACTTTTCAAACTGTTGGCTGAACTGGAAAACAAAACTGTACTATGGGACCCTTCTTTCTCTTCACATTCATAGTTGCTCAGAATCAGTTTCGTTCTGTGTATTATTTAAATGGAAATAACATGGCTTTGCAAATTTGAAATAGTTCACATGATTAACTGAAATTATAGCAGGATTGGAGGTAAAATGGAAGGAGTATCATAGAGTACTGTTAATTTAGAATTAGTATAAAGGAAGTTTCAACATGACAGCGTGGTAACCTTCAGGACCAATTGTACACAGCCTTTTGGGTAGTTTGGGTAAAACGCTACAAGACTTCAGTTGATGAGTTGATGAAACTTTGTTGAATTGATTCGATTTTTTTTAGTTGACTTGTTCAGTTACATATCAGCTTGTATATTCTCTTGAGTAGACATTGATAGATTATGGGAAGTATAATTTTGTCATCAAGTGAGTGACTGCCAAATAACAAATCTCCTGAATGGAATCTTACTATCGCATCCAGAGAGAATCCTCTAGAAACCTATAGGATGTGTGCCTGTACCTCTTTTCTTTGTAGGTTTTTTTTTTTTTTTTTTTTTTGTGGCACCAGGGATTGAACTCATGACCTTGTGCTTGCCAGGCAAGCACTTAGGCCGCTGAGCTAGATCCCTGGCCCTGGTGTTTTTGAGACAGGGTCTCACTATGCTGTTCAGGCTGGCCTTGAGCTCACTTTGTAGCCCAGGCTGGTCTTGAACTCACAACGATCCACCTGTCTCAGCCTCCCGAGTGCTGGGATTACAGGCATGAGCCACCATGCCCAGCCTCTTTGTAGTTTTTTTCTCTTTAGTTACATTTAAATTAGAAAAAGCTGTCATATAAATGAAGCATTTCAAAGACTCAAAGACATAGTTTTTATAAAATGTTATTTTAAATAATCTTTTAGGAGATAAAAATGAAGTGTCTGCCTCTTTACATTGGCCAAACACGGCCTTTTCTTCTTGAAAAAAAAAAGGAAGAGGAAAACTGGCACAGGAGCTCTAAGCCTTCTAGCTGTAATCATAATTATAGAAAAAAGCTCATTCGTTTATTCTTTTCACCTGAGTTCAAGTATATAATATTGTATCTGCTCAGTTTCTGGTTAGTGTCAAACTGTAGAAGAAATTTCACAATGTTCCAGCTGTTCAATTGTGACATAGAATAATTAACTAGTAAATGTTTCTGAAAACATGGAGGGTATTAAGTTATCACCTCATAGATCAAATGAAGTATTCAATTTAGAATTTATACTATCTTTAAACATTGGTACCTCTTTCTTTACTCATAGACTCAGTGTCTGGGAAATTCAGGATATATGTAAATACTGTTTTAATTTTATTTTTATAGAATAAGCTTCTAATAGTTTTTAGGTTTAATGCTTATTTGTTTGTGTAAAAAGTTATGGTACTTTATCCAAAAGCCAGAGAATATATATTTGTCACAACATCACATGGAGCATTCACCAGAAAGACCACTTCCAGGTTGTAAAACCCACTTTGACAAATTTAAAAGAAAAGAAATCTTAAAAAGTATGTTCTCCCTGGTCATGTACACCTGTAGTCTGAGCATTCTGGGAGGCGAAGGCAGAAAGATAACAAGTTCAAGCCCTGCCTGGGCAAGGTAGACTTAAGATCCTGTCTTGAAAAATATAAAAAAGGGTGTGTGTGGGTGTGGTGTGGGTAAGGTTGTAGCTCAGGGTCACTCTCTGGTACTGAAAAAAAAAAAAAGATATGTTTTTACACCGTGGTGGAGTTAAACTAGAATTCATTAACAGAAAGATATCTGGAAATCTTCACTTATTTGAAAATTAAACAACACATTTCTAAATAATCCATGGGTAAAAGAAGTCTTAAATTAGAAAAATATTTTGAACAAGATGAAAATACAATTCACCAAATTTGTGGAAGGTATATATGAGAAAAGAAGGCTATAAAAATAGTAACCTATAAGATTCTGTCTTAGGAAAGTAGACAAAGAAGAGTATTTTAAGTCAAAGCAGGCTGAAAACAAAACAAACCAACCAATCAACCAACCAACCTGAGTGCAGAAATTAATGAAATAAAGAGAAAGGATAACTTTAGAGAAAAATTACCAAAACCTAAAGCTAGTTCCTTGGAAAGATTGCTAAAGTTAATAATCTCTAGAGAGGCTAAGAAAAAACAGACAAGACATGAATTACCAATATCAGAAATTAAAGAAGGTCCAATGCTACTCCTTATGTGGACCTTAACGAATAGTAAAGGAAAAGTATGAACCACTGTTGACAGCTTATAGGAATGAGACTAATTCCTTGAAACCCACAAATTACCAAAACACACTCAAGGAGAAATAGATAGTCTCAATTGCCCTATATCTATTAAAATTTATTAAATAATGAATAATCTTCCAAATATAAGGAAACATGAAGTGTGAATGGTTTCATCAGTAAATTCTAGTAATCATTTAGGGAAGAAATAATACCAGTTCTCCATGCCTCTTCCAGAAAACAGAAGTAGAAGGAACTTCCTAACTCATTCTGTGAGGTCAGTACTACCCTGTACTCAAACCAGAAAAAGACATTACATCAAAGACAAGTTAGAGATCAGTGTTTTTTGTAAATATGGATATAAAAATTCTTTAAAAAATGAATCCAACAATGTGCAAAAAAATTACAGATGACAGTGAAGTGGAATTTATCCCACATATGTAGGACTAGTTGAACATTCAAAAACCAAGCACTGTAACCCACTGCATCAGCAGGCTAGCAGAGAAGACTCGTATGATCATCAGTTGGCTTGGTAAAACTATTTGATGAAGCTCAGCACCCATTCATGATAAAACTCTGTGAAAAGTAGAAGTAGAGTAGAACTTTCTCAATTTGATAAGGAATATTTGTGAAAATCCTACAGCTAACAGCAGACTATATCTTAAAGTATTTTAAATAAAAGACAAAATGATTGATATATGATTTGTCACCTATATAGTCTTCAAATGAATTTCTGTTGCTTTCACATGTGAATACCAGCAGGCTGAATGGCAAGCTTTTGTCACAGTCATCACCGCTAAAAAAAACCCTTTTATTTATATCAGATGAGTATCATTCTGTCTCATTTACTTTAAGTGATTCATTTCATGACACAGTAGAAGCTGGCCACAGAAAGTACAGTTCTCACTACTCACTGTTTTGACCTGCTAAGCCTTAATGGTGGAGTCAATAACTACACATCTATTTGTGGAAACGGAAAGTTGGCAGTATTTTACAATGAGTTTGGGGGAGGGTGCTGGTGCTGAACAGCTCATGTATTTCTGAAACTAGTGCCTATCTACTTACCTGTCCTCTACCTCCATCTCTCTGTATGCCCACATCAGAATCACAGAGTACTTTGTAAGGCACAGTCTCTTTTGAATGAATTATTCACCTTTATACAAATGTAATATTTGAATATGTCGCAAACAACTCAGACCACTTGATTTTTATACTGTGGGCTAAATACACATATACATTAAAATTTATAAAGAAAACCATCCTCTATTGTGAAAAGTATCAGAGTTAAATATCTCTTTTCCATTCCAAAATTTTTAGCAAAACAACTTATTTTAAAAAGATTTTTATTTTGAGAGTCCTCCATACCTTCCAGATACATAAAGGTATACTGCAGAAGTATTGCATAATGTAACTCTTATTGCTGTATATGAACTACTTTCTATTATTCATGGGAGATATATATATTTAATATGAAATATTCAAAGGAAATGAAATATTTATACTATGAAGACATCATCCTACTATACCTTTGCAGCTAGCAGACAGGAAAGTATGTTTTGAAATCTTGGTACATATATCTTTCAACTTTTTAAGTGAAATAAAGGAGATCAGGAAACTTTTGGGAAATGAGCAGATAAGATATTATGATAACATCATAACGTCAAAATGATTTGGTTCTGGAGCACTATGTTTGGAGACAGTAGACTTACTTTTTATTTGGTCTGGGCTCCGAGAGGACTTTACACAGAACTTTGTGACCTTCTAAGGAATATTTTATTCTCTTTATCATACATTTATCTAGATTTTGCAATCAAAGATGTGGATTGAGAACATATCCTTGGAGATACAAAGTCCCTTCTGCCATATTCCAGTGGGCAGTATTCCAGACAAATCAGCAGATGAACAGAGGAAATGTTCCTCAGATTGCTCCTCCCCACTATTCTTGGTTATCAACTGGGAGTAAGGGTGGTGAAGGATGTTAAGGGAGAGAAGTGGGTATGTCCTGTGGATCTACAAATAGTGGAACAGTGAGTGGACAAGGAAAATACAACAGGCCAGTTGAAGGTCCTCTTGAAGCTTGTGATACGAGCTTGACAACGATCTGTGAGCATGGTCCTGTGTTTTGTTTCAAAGAGGAACAGATACAAAAGTAGGTGAAAAGTTGGATTTATCCAAAGTTGGAATTTGATTTGGTGATAAGATGAGAAGAATCAAGGATCAGGGAGTTGAGGGATGTTTGTAAGAAAAAGGTCGAAGTTGTTTGCACATTTTTAAAAGAAACACTTGGTGATAAAGTTCTTCTGTCATATAGGAAGTAGTACCTTGGGATTCACAGTACACAAGTGAATCTACACATGGCAAAACCAGGGCGTAATCCCAGAATCAGAGCTTTTTGTCTCCTTAATGTGAAAATGACCTAGTGATTGAAGCAAAGGCCTACATCCTTTGAAGATTTGCCAAAATTCATTGTTTGGAATTGACATCATTTTCCTTCTCCTTGTACTGCTACTTTTATGAAGAACTCAAGCATTTGGTTGAAAGACTTGAATAAATGGACGAATTCTGAATTTTCTTCCTGAATCATATCCGGGATAGTAACTGTAACATGATGGCAGCCAACTAATTTGAGTGCAATTTTTTCTGAAAATGAATCTTATGATCACCAAAATTTCATTCCACATTAATTTTTTTTTTTTGCCCTTAAAAGCGGTGATGTCAACACTACCAGTGAATTATATCATACTGGGTAGTAACAAAACCTACTGAAGGGGAAGGGTATTAGCTTTGATTCATTATTAGATTCATTAGAGTCATTATTGCTTATTCCTATAATTTTGAAAATTAATATTATTATCTCCATTTTACTGTTGAAGAGCCTGACATTCAGTATCTGACTGATTTCAAATCTGCGTTCTCTCTCTTTGTTTTTTTCACATCATGCTGCCTCTTTTCAACAGGAGAATTATTCTCTGGGTATAGCCACCTTAATCTCTGGCTCTTCTTTCTTCCTACAAAAGCTATGCCCATATCCAAGCCCAGGTTTCTGTAAACGCAGAGAATACTGTCATTCTGATAGAGTTGTACTGTTTTGAACCAAAAAAAAAAATACCTTGTAGATAATAATTCAGGGTGTGTGGGGGGATGGTCAAAGTCTCCTTGTTATCTTTTGTTCCTGATATTTAGATCTTGAAGCTTTTGTTCAAATAACTCATCCATGATATCTGGTACATTATTTATAATAATACAAAGGGGAGAAATCACAGCTAAGAAATCCATTCTGCTGATTATTCTTATGTGTTCTAAAATAGATGGCACAAGTCTCTACACATTTATACTGTACAGTATTTTCACACAGACTCCAAAACTACCAAGATAATTGAGGTGTGAACTATCCTGTGCCAGATAGTTATGTACCTTCTTGCCATAAAATAAAATAATAGCATAAAATAATAGCAAAAATAGCAACCTTTTTTGAAGGCAAATGTGTTTCTTCAGAGAGGAAACAACAGATGGAATATGAGTAATTATCCCATGTAGTCTCTTTGCCCAAGAGCATAATTGTTTACCTAAGCTTTTTTTCTTATAGATTAGAATCTTGTGTTGCAGTCGAATAGATTGATTTAACTGCCTCTGTGACTTCCTTTCATTTTTAAGAGTAGGCTGTCCATGACAAAGAGGTTAATTGCAACCCAGTAGAGCTAAACTAATGTTTTATTAAGAAGCATTTGGCATCCTGAGCTTTTAGAAGAACAAATGTTCTCATAAGGCCATGAACAATTTACAGAGCAAGTATTAGGCTCTTCATATTCAGCTGTCTGTTCATATTACTCCATATCGACCACATCTAAGTAACATCAGCGAACTGTGCTGAATAATCAGTCACACCAGTTAGGTTTCTGTAAAGGTGAGATCAGTAAATGTATCACTGGGCAAAGTTAGAACTGCTGATGCATCTTTTTTTCCCTCCGACCTAGACAGTGTGGCTGTTCAACTTTTTCAAAGTTTGACTGTACAATAGAGGTCGGTGAGAGATCAAGTAAGCTCATTTAACTAGTCACATGAACAGTTCCAGACTCAAGAGCACAAGGGCAGAGACATAAAGGAATTCAGCGTGGCATTGTTAATAATAGTGAAAATCTAGAAACTACTTCAGTGTGTGTGAGTGGAACATGCATGTGATCAAGAAAGAGTAAATGCTTAATTCTCTGGGATGATAGAGGTGCTGGCAAGAAATGGGTGGCACAGTGGGTTGGTCTAGAGGTGGAAGAGGTGGGAAGTTGAAGGCTATTGTATTTCTTGCAGTGTCTGTTCTTTGAGAAGAGAGGCCTAAAGTGAGTATCTTGAGAAAAATGCTTATGCTTAGAGCTAGGGACTGTAAGATAGCTCTAAGCAGAGAGAAAGGAAAAGATCATTGAGCATCACTGAGTGTTTCCGTTGATTTAAATGTGAAATGAAGCATCTCTTGTCTTTACAATGGTTCTCCACCTCCTAGGGAGTTTTGATAGCAAAACTTGTAAACGATTACTCATTTGATAATTGCCCCTGGCTCTGGTTTCTTTAGGAAGGAAGAATCTTTTCCAAGTCTTTCCTCCATAATTTCTGTCCCAGTGTGCCTGAGTCAGCTCAACATTTGCCGCTCTCTTTCTCTTTCTGTGAGCACTTCCCCGGTTTCCTTTCTGAAGGCAAAATTTTACTCCTTGGTGCTTCCCCTGTTGTCTGCCCATGCTCCACTACCATACCCTTCCCACCTTCTTCAGCCCAAAGCTCTTCCTTTATGTACGAGTTATGTGAACACTGTCAAAAGCTGAGCATATTTCCCTTCATGT
This sequence comes from Cuniculus paca, assembly GCA_004365215.1. Taxonomy (NCBI): domain Eukaryota; kingdom Metazoa; phylum Chordata; class Mammalia; order Rodentia; family Cuniculidae; genus Cuniculus; species Cuniculus paca. Next base: position 14,959 of record RJWT010010281.1, read on the forward strand.
ATTTTAATTTTAACATATAATGCAGTTGGTCTTTTAATTTCTATTTAACTCTTTAACTCATTTCCTCATTCATTCATTCATCCATTCATTCATCTATTCATTCATTCATCCATTCAACAAAAACATATTTAGTGCCTACTATGGCCAAGTCCTGGTGAAAGTCTACCAAAGATAGAAAAAAAAAATGACAGCTAAAGTCATAATGTGCAATAAATTCCCTTTTTTAATGTTGAAATGTATTTTTACTCAAAACACACTGATTGAAAACACTTTTAGAAATGATGAATTAATGTTACATCTTTCAGTTTCTTTCTGTTATTATTCAGTGATAGTCCTATTTTTAACTCTGGAGAAAAAAATACAAGTGTTACATTTTCACTGTTCTAAAACTTTTTCTTTAAGAAATGAAAATAAGGTAAAAGGATGAGCTATTTCTTGATCATATTACTGATAGTATTATATGCATTATATATTACATATTATCTTGATCAATAATATACACACAACTACAGATATTTGATCAAGTGTTTTTGATACTTAAATTAGGAACCACTGACTCCTTATTAATAAACACAGTAAAATGTACTTTTCAAATGAAAAACAAGAGGATGATAATAAACTTTCATTGTCCCGTGTCTCCTCCCTCACACACTTACTTCTCTGTACAATGCTATGAAATAAACAGATATATTCCATTGTGCTCTGTATTTGTATTCAAGAAGATTTGTATTCTTTCTTGTATCATTGAATTTATTCTTTTGATATCTCCTTTTATACTTTCAAAAAAATTTTAGGTAAACTTTACTGTACATAGGGAATTAAAATGATTTTTTCTTTTAATCCAACTCATATGTGAAAAGGGAACACAATATTACCTGTCTTAGAAATATGAACCTTCAGTAGGTAAAATACTGACTTGAAAGTTTTTGGAAATATTCTATACAATTCTAATATTCAACTGATATAATAAATGGAAATTACTATCAGGTAAGTGTCTAACACAGTTATGGCTAATATAATTACTGTCAACTGAGGATACCTTTACCACTTTTACCCTACATAGAAAACCCAACCAAACCCTGGAGATAATAAGACAAATTATGATTTACAAAATGTCCAAGTATCCTGTTATGGTTGCCTTAATGTCCTGAGTCATTTCAAATTTACCTTTCTTGGTCATTTTGACTTTGGGGAAGGGCCAGAATTTACGCAGTGCCGGATCTGATGAATACACAATCATGTCTTTACAAGCCTGCTTTCCCATTGGAAAGCACTCACTGCAGCAGGATTCACTGTAGGTTGACCTCAACTCCAAAAAACACTCACAAAAGAGGACTTCCAGACTTGCTTCCGGAAGTGGCAAGAAGTCTTGGGATAAATGTGTTTGAAGTGATGGGGAGTATTTTGATTGAGGGTAATGGCATTGTGTCTTTTACTGTATTTTTCATTTAAACATGCACTGTATTCTTTGATCAGATCTTTTAGTTTTAAATCTGATTTTTAAACTTGCAAATAAAAATACAGATAATAGTGATTTATTAACTTATTTTTGGCTTATTTTATGCCAGGCCCTGTACCAAGTGCTGAGTGTGGAGAGATGAACAATGCATTTGTAAAAGTGACTTGGTAATCACCAACAATGTCAGTGTCATTTGTGCCATGATCAGTGTGTACACTATGGTGTTCATGCACAGAGGACGACACCTCTCTCTTATTGGTAGTTCGAAGAAGCTTGCAAAGAGAAGCTTTAGTTTAACTGAGTCTTTTTGTAAGTGTTAGACAAACTGGTGAGGGAAAAGACATTCCAGGCAGGCAGAATGATTACAACACATAAAAACATGGAAACGTGAGACATCCTTGGGTGCACAAACAATTTCTAGTAGATTTTTAAAAAACTTCTTCTTAAATTTTTAATTTTTATTAGTACATGCTTGCAGTACATAATGATTGCATTTATTGTGGTGGAGTTGTTACATGTACATAACACTCATCTTAATTCTTTTTACTTCTTTCTCTCTTTCCTCCTCCCTGTCTCCATCCTTATCTTTCCTTCTCTTGCTTCTTCACTTAATTTGCTATTGGTTTTGGTAAGTGTGTGAGAGAACGACAAGCAATAGATGCAGTGCATGTTTGGGGTCAGAAACTAAACAACCTAAGTACATTCCAAAGAATAGTGTTATCCTTGTGAAAAGGTTGACAGAAAGGAAAGGCATGGTCAGATTTGTGCTTTAGAAAGAACTACGTGAGCAATGAGAATGTAGGCCTTTGGATTCTGCTACCTAACTCTAGTGAAAGATGATGTATTGTCTGACACAGTAAGGATGGCAGAGTATTCAATTGGAGAGCTATTCATTGATAAGTTATAATCTATAAGCTAAGAAGTGTTTTGATATGTGATGTGTATATAGGTAATCCTTAAAGGAAGATGGTAAATTTCAAATTTCTAATTTGGGCATTTGCAAATATCATAAGGCAATTTACCCAGGTTAGGAATACTGGAATGACACAGTGTTGGGGACAGGGTAGGAGATGATGATGATAAGAATTTTGGATATGTTTGCCTATAGAACAGCTTAGTAGGAGATAGCCACTGGCACATGGACACATAGGTCTGCCACTCAGAAGAAAAGTGTTCATTTGGTGATAGAGATTGAACTTTTTAAAAAAAAATTGATGTTGAATTTTTTAGGTATGGTGACTTTTGGTGTCTCTTTGTATCATTAGCACATTGTACATGGTAAACATTAGGGTTATGTATGATTTTCATAACCTAATTTTTTTTATTCTAGTCTCTTGCATGAGGTCCTTTGATGAGGAAGAAGTACGTCCCATCAACTGATGCCATTTGTTTATTTTCCAACTTAATTATTGAATACAAAGAAGGAGCCGAATTAGTGAGAGCAATTCTAAGTTTCGACAAAATCAGTTAGTCCAAAGACTAGTAGTAAACTCATGTTGGAGTGGAAAATGGTAGTTTGATAGCCAGGGAAGACATGACTAGATCATGAAGCAAACTCTTTTGAGTTCATAGGAGTGCAAGGGGGAGCAAGGGATAGGGGGAGCAAGGGGGAGCAAGGGATAGATAACTGCTGGGGGAAAATAGAACAGTCAGGTGCTTCTCATCTGACCCATCCCCTGTTAAGAGATTTCATCCTCCTTAATCAAGGGGAGCTGAAGGGCAGAGGTCCATCTCCTGTAAATGGTTCAAAGATGATTGGGGGTAGTTGACCCTGCATAGACAAGGAATGCAAATCTCTTGACAACTGATCCAATGATACATGGAGTCTTGGCTCCTCCTCTAGAGACACTGGTTGTAAGCTTGCATTGCCATCAGCTTAAGATGTTAATTCTTTAGTCTGGAAAATACAAAGTTCATCAGCAGTTTAAAGATACAGTTAGTGTAATTACTCCTAAAGAGTTCTAGAGGAGCTTCCTTTCCACAAATGCCATCACAACTTGACCCTCTGCACCACCAAATGTCCTCTCCTCCAGTGCTTCTGATCTAGAAACTGCTACTAGGAATGCTTATGGCTTTCTTCATAAGGACCAGCCATTGCCAATACCTCCCATACTTTGAGCTCTTTCACCACCATCCTCTCAAGCCTGACTATATTCTTTTAGAGCAGAGACTTGACCTCAGAGATGCCTCTATGGTTATACCCTAGGGAATTTTCTATCCAGAGACTGATTGCCTCTCTAGCCATCTTGGTGATTTGTGATTGCCCAGACACTTCAAATGATACTGTTTTCTTTTTGAAGAATAGAGAGGATACTCTGGAATGACTAAGATCCAGAAGGGAGGGAGCTGGGACCCTCATTTGCATGCCCAACTTCACAGCAAGCCTTCTGGAAGATTCCCTGGTTTCAACATTTTTATGCCTCACCCTCACTGCTAGCTGCTAAGTAGGTAGTACTTCAGGAGTACTTCTTGAGTTTTAGTCAGGGAGGGCTCACTCCTGTGTACTAGACTCCTGTGCCATAGCTCAGGCCCTGTTAAAATAAAGACTTTGATGTTCCTGTTAAAAACATAGTAATAAAGCATAGTATCACTTTCGTTGTGTGACTTGACGGGTTTTAAGCTATTGTATATTCTGAATTTCTTCTGTCATCTTTTATCACATTGTCTGAAATTTCATCATGCCATTAAGAATCATTCCTTAGGGCTGGGGATCTAGCTCAGCGGTCTAAGCGCCTGCCCGGCAAGTGCAAGGTCATCAGTTCAATCCCCGGTGCCGCAAAAAAAAAAACAAAAACCCAAAAAAAAAGAATCATTCCTTTAGATTGGCAGTTTTTAAAAACTATTTGTATTTAAGGAGTTGCTTAGTAATTCCTGTTAATACGATAGAAATTATCAAATAGTTTAATGAAATATTTAATATATCAGAGCTTTTGAGATACCCAGAGAAAGAATCGTTGAGACAGGACCAGAATATGATTGGTTTTGTTTCATTGCTTCACATTTCATTGACATTTCCTTGAAATTAATGATTTTAATATTGATAATTTGAGGACCCAGAAGAAATGTTGTTCCCATTAAATTCACATTCTTTTCCCCTAGGAGCTATTGTTCTATCAGAAAACATTAGGATTCTAGATAACCTAAATATAATTTTTAGATATTACTGAATTTCTTAATGAGAAAAATACTAATTTTGCCATGTTGGGAGATGGAAACATGTGAGTTTTGTTGAAACTGGGCTTTTTCTCTTATGTGTGAATATCTTCACTCAAATACTCTGTAGGTCTGTTTTTATTAGAGTAATACTAGCTACTGTAACAGATAACAATAATACTTCCATAATAATGCATTACTGCTAATAAAATAGATATAATAGTCATTTAACACAATTGAAGCATATTTCTTGTTCACATAGCAGTCCAAGCTGAGTGATCCTGGCAGGCATATGGCATTCTTTCATTCTGTGATTCAGTAGCTTTGCGTTCCCTAAGGCCTTGTCATTTGCATCCAGCTGGTAGAAGGAGAAGAAAGTGTGCAGGAGCCTCACTTACTTGTTAAGTTGTGACAAGAATGTGACACTTATCTGCTTATATTCCACTGGTGAGACCCATTAACATGGACCACACAGCGATGCATGGAATGCTGGGAAATGCTGGGAACTGGAAAGAGGTAGTTGGCTTCCAGTAAGAGACTTATGTAATGCAAGTGGGAGTACTGAATTTTGTGGACAGTTACCTGCTTTAGATATAGGGACTATATAATAGATATGAATACAGCACAAAGATCACGCATAAAAATTGCTCATTATTTTATCGCCTCACGTTAAATACATGATGATGTTTATGTGGGCATCAATTGCTTTAGATTGATTGTTTTCATTTATTCTTGATGTTTTGTGATTTCTGTGATTCTTTACATATTAGCAAGAATCTTGGATTCCTTATTCATTCTGTATGAAAACCTGAGACTTTCTGTATTTTTAAGGTTGGACAAAATTTGCCCGATTGACACGGGCTTTGACAAATAGCCGAAGTGTTTTGCAGCAGCTTACGCCAATGAATAAAACAGAGGTGGCACATAAGCACTCACGATTAGCTGAGGTAAGTGTGAGGCTATTTTCGCTTCCCAAAATGGTGCTGTTGGTACATTTTGTCCCATGTGATTCAATATAAATATTTCTGGCTATTGTATTGCAAATATATAGGTGTTAATTAATTCTTCCCTTGTAGAAGTGGAGAAGTCCCCAATATTTGTTTTTATTGTCTCTAACTTTTGAAATAGAATGTAGATTGTGACATCTCAGCTGTTGCCTCTAAAGTGTGAGGTTTCATTGGAACAATTCTGTGTGCAGCAAGAATTTACTAAAGGTTTATTCTGTGCTTGGCTCTCTGTAAATGATGTAGACATGAATAAGCAATGGTCCCCACCACCAAGGAGTATAACATACAGCAGTGGAAAGTGATCATAGAATTTAAAAAAACTATAGCAGAGTGCAGTGGGAATGTATATAGCAGCACTGGCCCAGATCTGTGCCACTAGGACAGATGCCTGTGAGGTGATTCCTGGGTTAAGTGAATTTGGATGGCAGGTACAGAAGGAAGGCTGGCATAGGCCAAGTTTTGAGATGATACAGGATGAGGGCCTTGAGTGAGCCTGTAGTGGGGTTGAATTCAGGTGGGGAAGGAAAGATTAGGGTAGTGTACAGTATAGTGGTGGTGGTTGGTGTCTCATGTGTCAGGAAAATCTCTCAAAGAGAGATTGGTCCCAGCTGATTTCTTCTGTATATCATTTTTTTTAGTGTATTAATTTAAAGACATTCAGAGAAGGGGTCCATAGCTTTCACCAGATTGCAAAAGGGATCTGAGGCACAAAGATGACTAAGATCCCTTGCTTAACCTATTAGTTCTGTGAAGAATGAGTATGCAGGATACAAATTAAGAAGGCTTTGTAGTAATTTAGCTAGAATAATCCTAAACACGGAAGTGGTAGCAGGAGAAGGCAAATTACAACCACACCAGGATTAGAGTCAATTCATTTGTTGATAGATGAGAATCGAGTGTGAAGCAAGAGGACAGGTAAAGGGTAAGTCAATGAGTTTTGTTTTAGACAACTAGGTAGATACTCCTGTTGCTTAATAAAATGACAAATACAAAAGGAGAAAGAGAAGGAATAATGATAGTGAGTTTGGTTGTAGTTGTGTTAAGTTTGAAATGTCTATCCATGTGGGGAAATGGCAGTGGGATTTATGAGTCTTGAATTCTGGGACGATATTTGGGTTTCAATTATAGGTTCTTTATCATATTCACAGATACAAATTTTAGTCACAGGACTAAACACTGTTACTCTGAGAGAGTGTATTGAGACCATAAAGAAAAGGAATTAGGATAGAACTCCAAAATAGCTGCAAGCTTTATGACTTGCATGTTTTCTGTAATTATTATTTGTCTTAACTGGTATGAAAGATGCCAAAAATCTAATTAAGCTATCAAAAAGTATGCTGAGCATATAGTGGGTATGCAGAAAATATTCTGATGTGACTTACCAAAGAGGAGGAAGATAAAATTAAATGCATATGTTCATCAATTTACTCTGCCAGAGGACAGTGAGTGGATGCACTCCAGAATAACTCTTGTAAATAGCTGTAGATATGAACCCTGGTTTAAAGAGGGTTAGGAAGTAAATATGGCCCCTGAATTTAGAGCTATGGAGAATTTCTTAGTTCATAGTTAACAGAGACACTTGTTACAGTTTTTTGCTCTAACACTGTTAGCTTGGGGACAGATTAATACTTTGAGGTCCAGCCATGTTTTTAAAAATACAAGTAAGACATTAACATAACTTTTAACTAATACAATTAGTAAAATTGAAAAAGATGATATGAAATTAGCACACTATTTAAAATGATTAGATACAACTTAGTTTTTCTATGGTGCCTGTTATTAAGTACTACTTGGTTTTGGTACTACCTTCTTGTTTGCCTGAAGTTGTCCATGTCTACATCCGAATCCAGCTGAAGAGTGACAGCTAGTCTCTGTGGCTGTTGAATTTTATAGTAATGATTTCTTTTGGATCTTGATGAACTATACCTTATTCAGACATTTTCTTTCCCATGCTATGCTACTGGATAAGAATAAGAGAAAGGGTTACCTAGATACGAAAATCCTGTCTTAGCTTCCTGAATAATTTAGGATTTTTTTGTTATTCTTAATCAATGTCAAGGGAACATGCAGAAATATAGGGTTTTTGATGGCAGTATGTCCCTAGATTTTCAAAAACAAAACCCAAAGAAGTACCAACTTAGCACAAGATTGTTGTTTTTCCAATTATACTCAAAGATTTATGTAATTTGCTCAAGTAAACTATCTGTTTTTGCTGTGGAATTTTAGGACTTTTCGCTTTTCCAAAGATGTAAATTTGATCTTAGTCTCACCTATCTCCTAATTTTGGATCTCAACCCCAGTTTCAAAGATTCTAGTCTCCATGTAAGAAGTTAATTAATTTTCCACAAGCATTGACATCGTGCTGACGGCCTTCAGCTGGTTCACATTTATGCTGCATGGAGATAAATATACACACTCTTGCCTTGACGCGGGACTGACTTTGTTAGTCACTGCTCTCAGATCTTCAGAGAAGAACAATGTAGATGCATTGTACAGTAATACACCAAAAAGTGTGATTTCATCCTTTCTTTACCTAAGGCTTATGAAAGTGCAAGTGAAATAGGAATGAAAGGGAAGAGTTATTACTCATTGCTTTATAAAAGAGCCCAGTGGTGGAGCCTTGTGATGATGGAAGCACTCAAGAAAGAGCAACACCCAAACGCTTGTGTTCCTTTTTTTGTTATTGTTATCTTTTCTCCTCTGTCTCCTCTTCCTACAATTGCTTTCTCCCTCCTTCTTCTATTCTTGCTCTTCCTTCTCCTCCTCTAGCATTTTGGGAACTTTTTTTGTATGTTAGTCACTGTCTAAAGAATTGGATTGGGAATGGCTAAATATAAGACAAAGATCTCATCTTGATCTGTGCATTGTCATCCCCCCCACAGGACCAGTTTAGTCATTCTTTGGGGGTGGGGACTAGGTGGATTTATACTGTACATTTAAAAATCCTTCCAGATGATTCTAACCTGTGGCTAGATTTAAGACACACTGAACTTGGGAGTGAGAGCAGAGGTCTTACATTCTTTCCAGGGTACTGGGCAGGGTCTGCTTGTTCATTAACACAATAAGCACCAATGAAGCTCACAAGAATTAAAGGAGCACTTGAAATGTTTCAATTTCTATTAACTGCAAAAGAAAAAAGAACTTCTAGGTAGAAATATGTGATATTAATATATTTGTCTTGGTACCAATATAGTTATAAAATATAAGCTTTTATTTATTAGTAGGAGGATGGAGTCCTATGGACCACGTTGGTAGTAATGCCCCTCGCCCCATGTTTGCTCTAATTTTCCAACTTTGATTTCTTTGTGCTCAAACTCATCTGTGCAGATCTAAGTGGTAAAATAGTAACGTTGAGAAAAAAGAAATTTTCATGGTTCCCACAGTAAAATTGGAGCTGATAGACTAATGGTTGAAAGGTAAAAGAGGCCTTGCTCATGTACAATTATTTACACATAAAACCCCATCGTAACATGAAGCTCATAGTCCTGGTAAAATAATTTGGGTTAGGTAATTTAAAAACTTATGGGAAAAATGTGTGTGTGGCCCTGGGAATACAGGCAAATATAAACAATCCTCAAAATACTCCTTATAATCCTCCTACTAAAAATAATTATAATATACAACTAAAGAGAATACTAGTGATGTTTTTCATATTGAAAATAGTAAGAATAGACGTTTGTCTTGGTTACTTTTCTTCGTTGCTGAGACAAACACGTGACACCCAAAATTAGGGAAGAAAAGGTTTATTTAGCTTACAGT
>RJWT010010282.1:0-24336 GCA_004365215.1 Cuniculus paca
ATTTAATTTGATGGCAATTGCCTGTCATTTGTTGGAAAACAGCAAAAATGGATTATGTTTTGGCATATACAGACCCTTTAAGACCTTGGGTTGTCATCGCTTCTTTCTACACTCTTTACCAACTTCTGTTCAAGACTTCACTGTTACTGATGTATTATTCACTCATTCTCTCACTCATTCATTTCTTCATTTATGAATATGTCGTGAGCACCGGTCCTGCATGGATTCTGGGTGGACAATGACCACACAGCAGGAACACAGCTCAGATCAGATGCACTAATCACTCAGTGGAGCTGTATCTAGCCATTCCCACAATGACTTTCTCAGCTTTGGACAGGGTGGTGTCTTACTCACTTTTATACCCTCAAGGGCCAACAGAGCACCAGGTAGAGAGCAGACATTCAGCAGTGTCAGGTAGGAGTGGCCACAGAATTAAACAAGAGAACTGACCTTACTGTGACTCTGTTCGCACAGCCATGTCCTTGGTAGAGACATGGTCCTGGTCCTTTCTGACTGCCCTTTCAGATTCTTGCCCTCCAACACTTTGTCTTGACAAAACCTTCATCCCTGAGCCTTTCTCTCCCAGGGCTGTCAGACCTATACTTTTCAACGGCACAAAATTCACTTTTTAAAATGGAACTCTGCCTCACTGATTATAAATGTTTATTTTCTACTTTGCATATGTGGTGGGAAAGCAGGATTTTGCATTATATCAACTTTTTAATATTCGATGGGGAATGTAAAAAGATGTGAGGAAATGTTTAAATTATGCATAGAGAAGAGTTGAAAGCATACAGGATGGGAATGTGTGGTGTCAGTGTGGACTTGGGATGTCACTCTGTCGGAATACACTTCCTTCACACCATTGTTGATGCTATTTGACCTAGAGATTTCACTTTGCTGATGAAATATGTATCCCTTTGCTAATACAGGAATAAAAGTAAGCACAGATAGAGTCAGGTGGTCTGTTTTCTCTGTCTCTCTGTCTCTCTCTCTTTTTCTTTTTACTTCTTTTTGGCTCACTTCATTCATTCAGTTGAGGGGAACTTGGCTGTTGCCCTGGCAAATCCCATCCCCGTGTGCCACTATTCTAACACCTCATTAATTGACTTCTCCAGTAGGTCCAGGACACTTTGGGCCCTTTAATTCCAGAGGGAGTGACTTTGACATCTTTCCCCCTACCACCTTTTCCTACTGGCATTTAGAAATAGGGCAGATGAGTTGCATATCTGTGTTGAATGGATATAGGAAGGTGGCTGTGAGGTTTGGCCTCTGAGCTTTATGTATGACCTCTTCATATAGAGAAAGAAGGGGGAAAAGAATATTCCTAAGCAAAAACATGGAAAGGCAGTTGTCTGTAAAGTAACATGGTGTGTTTGATGAAGAAAAAAATCACTGACTCCTGCTCTGGTCAGCTGGACCATGTATGACAAGCTACTACTACCTGTGGAGCTACACCTGATAGTGGCTGAGGTCTCATCTCTTCCAGTTCTCTCATTCTTTGTACCAAACAATTTTTTGTTTCTTTTTTCTCTGAAGACAGACAAGCAGCCAGTTAATAGCCACATTACATAGCCAAAGTCCACAATATCTGATTTGTTCTTAATGTTTGTACTTCTCAGGGTCTTCTCATATCCGGGAGCTCTCACTCTGGAAGGGTATGTGGCAAGTGTGGCCATAACGGACTAGAGAGGAAGAGGTCTCACCCTGTGCTACACAGAGATGTTGACTTAGTACTGGTGCTCCCAGCAATTAAAGCAGTATATTTGGGTAGGGAATTTTAATTGAAGAAATATAAAATGTTCATTGGTATAATGTTCACATTAATTTAATATAATGTGAATAAGAAGTCACTTGAGATGGAAGCTGCAAACAGCCCCCATAGGGCTATTGCTATGACAGGCAACAAAGGCACAGCCTTGTTAGACTGGTGGATAGAGGTCCCCTACTGCCAAGAGAAAATGCAGCACTGGTTGGGTGGCCAGATATGACCTGTTTGGGTTAAGGACAGGGCCCGATCATGGAAAGTGAAGGCTTAACTAAGAAATTTCAAGGGCTCAAACTGGACAGCAGCTGCCAATTCTCACATTAATACTATTAAGGTGGAAAGAAGCTTCTGCTTTAATCGGAATTCTTCTTCACTATAAAAAGACCACATTTGCAAAATTAATAAAAGTAATGATAAAACAAAGACTTGTAGTGCAACAAATATGAAGGGATCACAGGAATAATCAAACAAAGGGTACTCTGAGAAATCTGTATATGGTATTTACATGGTGAACCATGAGTATGCTTCCATTTTCTATTTGATGAAAACAAGGTCAAATATATGAAGTATAAAATGTTACTGCTGACAACTTGTTCTGGAAACATCTAGAAGTCACACTAAAATCTTAGAGCCCGTCAGAGTTTTCTGTGGTGTTTCCACACTCTGCTCGCGAAATGGGAGGTAGAAACAGAGCCTGGCTGTCTCCCACCCAAAGGCATAGCTCAGAGATGACCTGATGGAGGGAGAGATGACCTGGTTTCCCCTTCTTAGGACAGGCAGTTTTGAGCTCTTTTTCTGCCTTTTCTTTAGGATAAATAGACATGTCCCCCAGCTGATGATTTCAACAAAAAGGAAGATACTGTGGGATGATATGGATTCTCTTCCTGAGCTCATTTCCCATGATTTAATTGAAACAACATTGGTTTTCTCTAGAAAGATTTATCTTATTCTCATTTACACATTAGAAGTTGCCAAATAAAAGACAATTTCCAAACGTTCTCACCCGCAGATAAATCATATACGTTTGCCAGACCAATGAATAAGAAAATCAGTATTTTAATATTATAATTTGCTCTAAACATCTCAGAAACTTCATAGAGTAATTTTCCTGTGCTTTGCATTAGAGTGTTCGCCAATCATTACACAGTTCCTGAAGGCTACTGCTAAAATACTCTCTCTGTACTTTTGCTCAACATACACCCACCTATGTCTCATGTTGAACAAGAGACAGGTCTGCCTTCCTGACTTCATTTTGGAGCTTGTTTTTAAACTGTGTTGTTGAAGGTTTATTTTGCCTCTTAATTATTTTGCATTTTGTTATTTTATTTAGGCTTTATTTTTATGGGAATGTATCAATTTTTATTCCTTTCTATATTTTCTCCTATATTTTAGTATCTTAAAAGTGGGAAAAATTCTTTCGGTGGTTAATGAAGATAACGGCATAGGGTGGTTTATTCTCAGGAAGGAATTTGGTTAGAATATGTCCGCATAAGCAGGCAATAATCCTTTGAGGAAAAATTTAGGCTATAAAGAGATGAGTACTGTTTAACTGATGAGCCCTGTTTAACTGATGCTTTCCTATTGCTTATCCTGCTGCTATGCAGGATAAATAACTTTTGATCAGAAAAAAGGGTGTGAAGTTTGACTTTGGCTTTTGATTGAAGGGCTCAGTGTTATGTGATCTGGAAAGTTTTACTTAGTCTTGTGCTAAGAAGGGCCACACATTTAATTTTGCTCTCACTGTCTTGAAATTCTTAGTATTTTTTTTCAAGAAGGAGCACATTCTTATTATGCATTGGACTTCACAAATTATTAGCTGGTCTTGCTATTGGGAGTATACAGAGACAGTCTGGGACACTTTTGCAATTACTGTAGACCTGCCTTTACCATTCTTTTAATATATCCTAATCCCTATATTTTGCCTTTAATGTAAGACTTAGCTTCACATTAACACAAGACACAGAATATTCTCAGAAACTCAGAGGTCATCTCTAACACAAAGCTTTTCCTGACTGTCTTAGTTACTTTCATCATTGCTTGGACAAAATCCCCAACATCCACAAGTTAAAGGAGAAAAGATTTATTTTACCTCACAGTTTGTAGAGTTTCAGTGCACAATATCCTGGCTCCAAGGAAGGGCAGCATGGTAGAGGGGCATGACAGGAGAAACTGTCCATGTTAGAGGAGTTAGGAAGCAGCAAGCAGCAAGCAGCAGTAGGCCTCCCTTTTCCTTTTATCCCATCCAGGCCACAAGCCTTTCAAGTGGTACCACCCACACCCAGAGCAAGGCTTCCCATCAACCACATTTAGAACTATACTAAACCAAACCAGTAGACTAATCCATACCACGCACTCTTAATCCCAGTGCCATAACCTTAATCCACATACATTAGATCCAGCCACCTATGAGCACGTGAGACTTTGAGGGACCATATAGATAGAAACCATAACACTGATATAGGAAGATCTCTTATATATATTTCTACGATAATCTTCAATATAGATATTTTTATTAGAAACCTATTTTCTGCAAAGAGACTATGCTTTCCTTGAAGGCAGGATAAGTAGGTGTCCCTTGGATGGATGTCACTGATAAAAAGAAGACTCTATTTCAGAACAAATCTGAGTTAGGTACTAGATGGGAATTATGTTGATGGTGAATTCAGGAGGATGCATGTAAGTGTTCAGCTTGATTGCCCAGAAGGTTTGGGATTGCTCAGGGCGAGCAGAGTGGCACCAGGCACCAGCATCATTCTGCTCAGTGCGTGGCCCATGGCCAGTTTATAAAGACGAGTCAACCCATCACTAAGGACACCAAAGCCATCCTAAGTAATGCATGCTTTCTAAGAGAAGATGATGGTGAGCCTTTTTTTGCTGATCTCTTAGATGTATTTATTGAACTAATACTTATTCACTGCAGAGCATGACCTTTTGCCCAGTGCATGATCCATTAGTACTGAACGGTTGGGATGAATGGTGGGTGACAGTTTCATCATCTATGAATTTTTATGGGGATCTTGGAAGAAATGCCATCTGCATGGAGTGAGGCCATGTAGAAGTGGGTCAGAGCAAGTGCCTCAAAGTCATGTTAAGAACAGTGTGTACTGAGCTGGAGTCCAGGGAGACTAAGGCATATCTGAAAACTTCTTAGCATGGCAACATGGCTTCATGGTAGGCTTAGGAGGTAGAAAAGCAACAGAGAAGTAGTCCTGCACATGGCTTGGTAAAGACTGGATTTGATTCTTTGGTGATAACTGACAGAATGACTGTCATTCACTGGCAGCTGCTGGCCAGGTTCTGTGCTGATCCTTCCACGGACATTATTTCCTATAATCCTTTAAGTTCAGTCATTTAAAAAATATTAACCAAGGGCCTCTTCTATCCTGCTATTATTTTCAACTTTTTATTTTGGAATTCTTTTAGGGTTGGCTGAAATACCCTTCATCCAGTTCCTTCTAGTATTAATATTTTGGATAACTATGGGGAATTAGCACAAGTACAATAAGATGAATTGAGCTACAAACTTTACTCAGATTTTACCTGCTTTCCCATAGTGTTCCTTTTCTGTTCCAGTATACAATCCAGGACTGTGTGTTGGACTAAGTGTTCCATGTTATCAATATCTAATTTATTACTGTAGAGGTAGAGGCAAGCCTTAAGAGGTTACATGACTGACTCTAAGACCCCAGTTTATAAAGATGAGTCAACCTGGAAGCCTTACCTGATTCTCTTCCCAGTATATAACCACCAGGGATGCTGTCTCCTTTGAGGCAGATGGGCAGCTTGGGGTTCCATGCCTGATCCCCCAGGAAGGTTATAGAATTGTTCCTTTGTCTATCAAAGGATGTGGTTCAAGCCATTTGTATAAACTCACCTTTTCTCTATGATTCTGCAGTATGTGTCCTAGGAAACAGTTATGATAAAGATAACTAATTAAGTGAATTCAGAAAAGCAGTGATTGGTTTTGACTCTCTTGACTCCTCCCTGACGTTCATCCTACCTGACCACGGGGCCCTGGAAAGGCTAAGGAAGCCATGTACCTCTGTCATCACTGATCACTACCTCAGTATGGGACTCCACTTGGCCATAAAAAACTCTTCCTTGGAATTTCACATTCTGAAGATGAGAGGGTTGAGATATCACATGGCCGTGGAATAGTCCATGGAATGGTCTGGTAAGATTTACTCATGATGAAAGAAAAGGAAAATTGAGGCCCCGGAGATACTCTAGCTGTTGCCATGACTCCCACTGTTTATGCATGACATGGTCTTTTAAAGGAAGTGCCCAAAATGTGGCCAGGTTGTAGCACATGTACCCAAGGTGCCCCTAATCTTCCAAAGATGTGTTCTGTGCTCTTTGGTGCCAGTCACTTTCTCAGTCAGCGTTTTTCTCCTGCCTCAGAGTTGATCCCAAGAAGTTGCTCTAGATTTGATCCCTTCCTTTTGACTATTTCAGATAAAAAGCATTAACAAAGTCTCCTATTTTGAATTCTAAACCCCTTCCAACTCCTCATTCCTTTCCATTCCCTTATGTGACTGGTGGAGACAGGGAAGTGTAGGCAATGAGTTGATGATTGCCAGGTAAATTGGTCAGTGAACATCTGAATCATGGATCCCAATGAGCCTTCACATCACAATTTGTGGAGGTGATCACTGCACTCAGTCATGGATGGGCCATAACCTGTATTTCCTGAGCCTGGACCCCATAGAAAGCCTTAGCACCTATGTGAAATATTCCTCCTAGGAGCTTGATTCCACACTGGTCTGTGCTTGGGGATTTTTGAATTTTACAGAATTCAAGTAACCGAGTAAGGAATATGGGGAAGTAACATTAAAACATAAATGGAACCATCAATCCACAGCTTGCCAGATTTTTGGTTCAAATAAAGAACATTCATAGCATTGTGAGTAGTGTATTGACTAGTGCACTATTCAGCCACTGAATTCCAGGGATAGGTGGCAGGCTTGTAGGGGAAAGGGCACCTGATGAAAAAGATTCTTGAAAAATGACTGAATTTGTATATATACAAAAATGCATTTACAATTCTATCTATACCTACATTTAAAATGTGTGTGTACGTGCATATGCATGCATGCATGCAAGTATACATGAGGTCCTCAGGCTCCCTCCCTAGTTCTGCATGAAGCAGCCTCACCAAAAACACTGTTGGAAACTATGTCTCCCTGGGGAGCAAAAAAGGCCTTTGAACAGTTGTGTTCCAGAGTATGATACAAACTAGACTAAGGTCTCCCATCATGCCAGTCACTTTCTGTCTCCTGGAAAACTAAGAAACAACAGGAAAATGTAGCTTTGCATGCAGAGATTTCCTTCTGTCTATCAAAGCTGCACAATCAGAATGAGACAAACTTTCCAATGTCAGGGAGGCTCAGAGCAGCGAAGGACCCCAGATAAAGGGAACTCCTGCTCATTCAGATACCAGATGCGGCACCTTGTCTGCTGGGGCATTGCTAAGAATGCTTTGCAATTGAAATAGACTCTGGACAAAGCTGGAAGATTAAATGAGCTGATGCAATTTATGAAAATTTCTGATTGCCAACCACCTAAATATTTCCAAACACTTTTTCTAAGATGCAACCTCTTCAGCATGTAATGAGATTAATTTTCCCATTAGTGCTAGTATTTTTTAAAAAACTGGTAACACTTTAAGAGTCCAGTCATTATACATTCACTTGGTATTCATGAAAATAGCAGTGATCATAATGAATTCATTTGGTATTCATGTGGCTGTCATATGCACTTGCATAAAGATACTTTTGTAATGCATTCTTTCTTTGGCTAGATTCCTTTTTATGACTCCAGCTATTTCATCTGATTTTGCAGCTTCTAGAAGGTGGTTTCTTCCATGAATCTGGGGCTTTGTCTCAAACTAAGCTAAGTTGCTTCAGAAAATATTTATTCTGATACAACAGGCTTCTTGCACATCAAAGATTCACACCTACCCAACTCATGTAAGACCATGAAGTTTGTGACCCCTTTGTCTCTCCAGCACATCAGTTATCTCATTGTGCATTATGGCCTCCATAAGTATTGGCTGAATTTTTGAGCCTTTAATCAATATCAGGAATTTTCTCAACCAGGTATACTCAAACTCTCTTACCTTACCTTCAGGACAAGGAGAACAAGTTGAATACCTGTTCTTTTCCTTCTGTGTGGCTCTAAGAGTTTGTCTTCAGCAAAAACCACTCAGGAACTTAGTTCCCAATTCATTTCAACACAGCACTGAGATGTATCCTTACTAGCTTTGCAGTGAATATGATCAGTGGTTGTTTAATTCTAGAAATTTAAAACTAAACCAGCCAAAGTGTTTATAGTCAATAAGACAAGGACTGGAGCAACCTCATTTATACATTCTCATGCAGAGTTTTGCATTATACTTCTCAACCCTTTTGTGTTTCATGTCCTCAAAAATTCTAAGAGATGGCACTTGTCTTTTCCACACAATCCCTGGGAAATATGAGGCTCAGAAAAGTTAAGCCCCTTGTCCTGATAGCAACCAGGCTAAAATTTAAACAGGTATCTGTTGACTTGGATCAGGTGGATCTGATTTTGCTGTCTCCTATAAAAAGAGAAATATTTTGTAATAGGGGAGAAAAGGCAACAGCTCAGGTCATCATGGAGTGATGTGGGGAAACTGGAAAGTTCTCCTGAGTGGTCTGGTGATCCTGACCTGTCTGCCTCTAAGGAGTGGAGAGAAATAGGTTCCCAACAGGCCCTGCTGTCACTCCAGATCTTGTCAAAAGGTAGACTTCTCTCAGCATGTCTCCCTGAAAATCTCATCTTGGGGTGCTAGCAAAGGCTTTGTGAAATATTTCTTAGTTGAACTCGTGTGCCTAGCTGCCCAGGAAACTCAGATTGCAAAGTGAGGAATGAGGGCCATCAGGAAAAAGCAGCTGTGGGGAAGAGACCACCTCTTACAAGGGACTCCACAACATCCTTCTATCATGATTTACTCTTATGTTGTCCCATCCCTAATCAAATGCATTATCACATATTTAGTTTAATTACCATATCAGGTGGAAATTCATTTTTTACTGATACAATTAAATGACTGCAAATAGTGTATTACAAGAGGCTTGGAATCAGGTGAGCAAAAATATGAAGGTAATTGATGTGAGACTCACATGGTCTGATAGAAAAATTGTTTTAGTTGTCTCATAGGAACATATCTCTCTGCCTGCCTCTTCGGGTTCTCTCATGTTAGCTAAGCGTCAGGCAGCAAACATCCCTACATCTTGGCACCTATAGTTCAGTATGCACCACCTGTGTAGAGGGAGTGCACGCAGGTCTAGAGAGGGGCTGTGTGGTGCCCCTCCTGGCTTCTGTTCTGTTCCTCCCCAAATTCATCTGCAGTCATTTGCTGCTCAGAACAAAGGACACCCACAAGTCCATTGTACAGTCAATTGAGCCAGACTTTGACACATTCAGTCTATTTATCTTCTGGTAGAGCTACCCAATAATTTCTAATTTCCCACATTTTTTATGAATTGTCTTTGTAATATCAGCACATTGCATCCAAAAGCTGTTCAAATATGCACTGAATATCTTCACATGACACCAAAATGGGCCAGCTCTCTGCAAGGCAAGCACATTATTAATTTCTTCACAAAATATCTGAACAAGATTTTTCAATTAATTCTTTCCTGTTGTGTTTGCCTCCACCTGACACCACAGATGTGATGTTGTCTTTTTCACAGCTGGAGACCAACTAAAATGGCCTCTGGGATAATGTGAATATGTCAAGCAACAAAGAATATGGCATTTAAAGCAAGAGATTCCTATATTCATGCCGAAACTTTGCCCTTTCCTCACGCTCCTTTCCTAGCTCATTCAGATGAGTGTCTGCAATTTCCTGACCTACCAATTAGTTCTTGAGTGAGCAGGTTGGAAAACCACCTCATGTCACATCCACGGTTAATACCCTCACTCACAGGACCTTGACCTCAACCAGCCAGCCTTCTCATGGTGTGCAGAGTGATGAATAGTGCCACTCTGGACTAATTGCAGTTTGTATGTTAATCCTCACCCAGGCATTTTCTCTTGACTTTGATGCCATCCAAACTCTGATCATTTGCTGCCTGCACAAGAGATCTTTGTGAGCTCTTATGTGCACTCATGTGTAGGCATGTGTGTGCTGAACAATTCTGACCTTCGTGAACAACCACGCATCAAGGGGCACCACTGTCACCACATCTGAAGTGTGGGCTTAGAACCTGTAATTCTGCCTGTTCTCATGTCTACTTATGTCCACAAACTTCTAAATACATGGTAAAACTAGTAAATTAACTCACACTGAGGACTTTGCAATGTAAAAAGGAGGAAAACTGATTGTTTGAATTTATTTAAAAATTATTTGACCTAGTTGTTCTTTTTGCGGAAACAATTGACGACAACTCCAGTTGAATGTTAGAGCTGATTGCTTTCACCTGAGACTTGCCTCAGACCAAAAGCCCTCGCCTTCCAACATGTTCTTTGCAGCCTGCTAGCAAAACCTGTGACTTAGTATCCCTCAGTGGGGTGTTTACTTGTGGGCAAAAGGTGAGACTTGTGTAGTTTGGTAAAGTCTTCTTCCTCTGCTGTTTGATTTATTTTGGCCTTTATATTTTTAACTCTCAAGCTAAAGTTATCTATTCATATTCTGAATTACTTATTCAATTAAAATAATTTATTAAGTATCTGTTTAACAAATAATCACAAGCCTCTGTCTAGAAGAGCTTCAGGAATTCCCTTGGAGAAAAAAAGAAGCTGGTCTTTTCTGGTCCTTAAAGAGTGCCACTACCCACAAGATAATAAAAATGGAAAAATTATGTGTCTGAGGTGCCGGCCTGACATATTATCCAGGGAAGTGACATCCATTCGCTTGTCTCAGAAGTAGGAAGACACCATGTTGAACCTCCACAAATGAATAGTGTCTGTTGGCCTTTCCACGTGACTTGCCAGTAGTTGAAGCCATGAAGAATACAGCTCTTTATTTCCCAACCACGTGTTGAACCCACACATTTAATGAAGGGTCTATCCCTGTGGACCTTCAGCCTAGAACACGCTGCTCAGGTAGATGCGGAGCTCCGGAGTAGCCAGTCCTGAGGACTCTTGATCGACAGGGTGACACTTGTGCTCCTAGGCTGCTGAGGCTCCATAAGGTACCTGGAAGCTGTAAGGCCAGGCCAGGTTTCTGGGCAGTGTGAGCCACTGTTATGGCTTATGTCTACATATTTCCCCAAAGCTTTGTGCAGTCATAGGTGGGGCTATTTCAGAGGTGGCCGAATCTACAGTGTGCAATTGACTCATGGTGCAATGCTAGAGTTAAAGGTGTTAGGATTACAAGTGGGTGCTTACTAAATTAGCCCACCAATTGGTTTGGCACTGCCTTAATCCTGGTAGGCTGGATATAATCAAAGGGACAGAAAGAGGCTTGTCTTAGCCCTTACTTTCTTGCTTTGCTACCTTCTGCCTGCCATGAACTATTTCTCCTCTGTGATGCCTGTCTGCCATGCCGCCCTACCTGGTAGCCAGTAAATGACGGATTGATACATCTAAAAACTATGAGCTAAATAAGCATTTCCTCCTTTAACTTTGGGTGTCCAGCATTTTGTCCAAGAAATGAGAAAAGTAACCAAGAGAGCCACTTTTCCTAACAGCAAACTAGGGAGATTCCCATATGGACCCATATCCTGGTGATAAATAAGGTGCTGACCATGATGAAGCACTTTGTGTTCACTTATGATGCCACTGTAATTCCAAATAGCAAAAATATTGCCCCAACTTTCCTTTCAGTCAGTATCCAAGCAAAGCCAAATTTCTCATAGGAAGGCTTTGTTTTATATCAAGAACAAAATATACTAGTAATCAAAGTGAACCGCTTTAAGAGTGTGAACTACCTTCAGAAAGTAGAAGCAGCCACAGGTTCCTGTGAGTGCATTAGTGAAATTGTATTGCTTTTTGTGAGTTCAACGTTCAAGCCACATACTCCCTACTCTGATATTCCCACTTTGATCACTAGCTCTCCTGGGACCACTAACCTCCAGGTACCCAACTTTGAGTAAAGTAACTAATTTAAACAGAGGAAATGTGACTCAGATAAGACCAGTCATAGTCTGTAATACCTCTGACCCATATATGTCACAGGAGAAAATATCTCATTCTGCTTAGGTCTAAGGCTGCGAATTCAAGTTTGTCCTTGTTTACCCTTCCTGCTGTGTGGCGTCTGTCTGTGTGTCTGCCTGCAGAATTAATTCATGTGAGGTTCAAAGAAGAAATGAAAAGGACACGTGAGAAAAGATGGGAAGATCCCAGGGACCCTATGTCTTTTGTGCCCTTCAGAGGGTCCCTACTTACATAGTATTTCCAGCTTCTTTCCCTGGCACAGGACTAACACACTCATGCTTTGCATGTTATTCGATTCGGGCGTCTGTCACCTGAAGTGAGAAGAACCCTGATCATTGGTAATGGTTTAGCACACTTTAGCTTGGGTTTTTTTCTGTGCTTCAGGGGTCCCAAGCATTGAGCCGAGCCCAGCATTGCTATCCACAGTTCATCTCAGAAAAGGAAATTTAGTTCACTGAGTGTCTCCCATCTCCAGCAGGCAGCTTTCATCTCTGACCACTGTGAAGTGATTTTTGCTCTACTAAAGATGGCTCGGGATGGGTGTAGGTGATGTAGGTTGGACAAGGTCACATCCTCAGTCTGCTCTGCCTTCTCCATTATCTCTCAGCACAAATTCTATCTGATTTCTTAGGCAGCCCTTTCCTTTATAAACCATGCTCACAGGTTTATTTCTCCAGATGTTGTGTGATCTCATCTCTTATTAATGTGTTTAGGATTTGCTACCACTAGGGTCAGACACACTGTCTCCTTCTTCCTGGTTATTCTCCTGCTTACACTTTCCTAAAAATAGGAGTTTGTCATCCTTTAGTGTGTCAGGATCGCTCATTTCCAAACAAGTCTTTAAAGGTATCTATTACTGAAAGAGTAGTTGCTTTACCCACACTATGAATGATGATGGTCAGAGCATAATTAATTGAGAATCTTATTTCTTTTCTAATATTTTAGCTTTAATGATTGGTCCATTGGCGCCAGGATTTTTCTTCCACTCTAACTGCTGGCTAATATTTTTGCCCATTCTGTTATAGTATTTGACATTGCCTTTTGTCTATTTTGCATGAAATTTTGTTTTCCTTTTCAAAAAGAGTCCTCTCAATCTGGCAATTCAGGATGAGCTGGTCACACGGCACACAATGCACTTGAAGCAGCCTCTTGTCTCCCGATCGCAGTTTTTCTCTTGTGACCTGTTGAACTCAAGGAAGAAAAACCCAGAGCCCAACTGCGCTTGTGCACAAGTGAACTTTCAGTTGGGCCCCTGGTCTGGCTGGAATTGCAATCTGGGGTCTTTTTCTTCTTTTGACATGACTGTGTTTCATCAGCCAGGAATCTTTGCCTTTGATATGTCACCAGAGAAAGGCTCTCTTTGTCTAAGCCATTGTGCTGGGAAATTGCAGTCTGGAGTAGAAATGTATCATGTCAGCTCCTGTATGTGCAGACACAGCCTGGGCAGTTCTGTGCCTCAGTATCCTCTCCTAACACCGATGGGAGCCTGGAATATTACAACAGGTGCACTGCTTCCTACCAAAATGTGTGCATCTTAAATGAATACTTTGTCTTAAAAGAGTCATACCCTGAGGGAATCTTTGCAAAGAGGAAATGAAATTTGAATAAGCATGCACCCTATGTGTCCAGGTGGATCCCTCTAGCAACAGGAGGCTTCTTTTCAGATGCCACAGATCATTCGTCATCATCTTCTTGGCATTTGACTTGACT
This sequence comes from Cuniculus paca, assembly GCA_004365215.1. NCBI lineage: Eukaryota > Metazoa > Chordata > Mammalia > Rodentia > Cuniculidae > Cuniculus > Cuniculus paca. The sequence goes on from RJWT010010282.1 coordinate 13,601, forward strand.
TTTTGAGCAGAGCTTGTATTTCTAGAGGACAAGGAAGGTGTTTCTCATTTCCATTCAACATGGAAAAGATTTTCCATTTCAACAGGAAAAGATCTGAGCTAAATACGGTTGTAAGAGTGGAAAGCTCCTGGTCCTTAGCACACTAAGGGCCTTTCCTTGTGCTGAGGATGACCTTTCATAAATGGACAGGCACAGGGGATCCTCTTTGCCTCTGGAGCTGGGAAGAATCACTTATCTCCATAGTAAAGTTGACACCCTGATCACATCCCAAATTACCACCCCTGCAAATTCTACCAGAACTTTGAAAATGGCAATTTTGTCCTAGTAACAGGACTCAGAACATACGAAGAAAGATTCACATTGTAGCTTCTGAACTTCCCAGTTTGATACTGGCTGTAGTTTATGCCTATCAAAACCTGGTGAAAGAGATAGCTTGTTATTTTCACCTGCTATATTACTTTTCCCTCCAAACATCATTCTTATACTTGGAGATAGGGCTGCTTATTCCCAGGCTGCCTGCCAAAGCCAAATCACAATTAAGAGACTGCGGGATGCTACCATCAACAGTGTAAATAATAGGCAAGCCTTCAGAGGGCAAAGGAACTTGTCTCTTAATTTCCAAAGGATATGCTTTACTTAACAGAGGGTAATTAGTTGTAATTTTCCCATAAGCAATAAAAATGTTACATTTGCTCTCAATTTTAAACTAGCTCCTCAATGAGACCTGGTTTTCTAAAACTATCTTGCAATAATGTCTGTATCTTAGCCATCCCCACCCTTTTTTTTTTTTAATAATGGCTTAAGTTGGACCCAGATCTGCCTGTGGTGTTTGTAGAAGCAGAGAATCCCTGCCTCTAAACTGCACACGCGTGCTCTGCCTGCCAGCCTCACTCCTTGGCTTGCTTGCTGCTGCACGCGATGCAGCATCGGGTTACTTGGAGCTGTGAATACTGAAACACAGCGTCACTCCTGTGTTTTCTAGACCAACTCATTTCAAAGGTTTTTATTATGCCTTTACTGCACGGACAGATTGTCAGCTTAATTACTCCACCTTACAGTCACTAATATGCCTGGAATATCAGATCTGGGAGGAAAAAAGCCAAAACAGAGCAGCTTGCTCTGCCAGAGACATGATCGCTGTAAACACACAGTTCAGCATGTGAACACTGGCAAAGCTGTGGTTTTATTTATCGTCTGAGTTTTATTTAGCTGACACCTTCGTGTCGGACCTATCTTTCCCACCCCCTCCCAACCATGTTTTTGAAGCGAATGCTGCTTTTCCGGGAGAATTTAAAGAATTCATTTCCTAAAACGGGACGAAATGCCCCTGTGTTTTGCAAGGCTGTGAGGTCATGCATGAGGAGCTTCCCCACTTCAGAACCTGGATTCTCCTGCACCTCTGGTGGCAGTCTCCCCCACTCCTCCCCTTGCTCCATCTCATGTATTCTGTCCTTTTGAGGGCGGCTTGCTCTCCTTGGTGATTGTTGCTGTAATTACACAAATGATCTGCTCCACTGTCACTTCTAGTCAAAGGTGTCATCTAAAATTAAAAATTCATGTAAAATCTAGAGAAGCAACTTTTACACAGACAGCGGAGACCTGATCTGATTTACAATGTTTAATTTAACCCCTTCTGTGCCTCATGGCTCTGATGTGAGATGTGGGCCAGTGCTGGGAGATGGAAGGGGTCACAGTTCTGTCACCTGAAGACACCGGCTCAGGGAACCAAGGCAAAGTACCATAGACTGGACTTGAAAAACAGAAATTTATGTTTCACTATTCTGGATGCTAGAAGTCTCAGATCAAGTGTCAGCAGGGTTGAAGTCTTCTGAGGGCTCTGTCCTCAGCTTGCAGATGGCTGCCTTCTCTCTGTGTTTTCTCCAGGTCTTTTCTCTGTGGGTATCCATATTCAAATTTTCTCTTCTTATGACACTGGTTATATTAAATTAGGGCCCACTCTAGTGACTTCTTTAACTTAATCACCTCTTAAAGCCCCTCTCTCCAAATGCAATCACGTTCTGAGGAACTGGAGAGTAGGACTTAAACATGTGAATTGTGAGGAAACATAATTCGATTTGTACCAATACTAATGCCCCACTAGCCTCCAAAATGAGCAAGTGTCCAGATGAAAAGAGCAAAGGGGAAGCCCCAGTTATTGGGAGGAGTCTATTTTGGAGAATCCAGCTACAAAGGCAGCCACCAAATTCAGTCCTGGAGAAATTGCATTTGTAGCTATGTTGAAGAGGGAGTGTCTTAGTTGGTTTTCTTGTTGCTGAGACAAAATTCCTAATGCCAAAATTTAAGAAGGAAAAATTTATTGTATCTCCAAGTTTGTGGAGGTTTCGATTCATGATTGTCTGACCTCAAAGCAGTGTGGAATGGTAGAGGAGAAACAGATTCTGGCAGGCAGAAAATAGGGTGGGGTAAGGTTGGCAGCATGCCCAAGGTGGGGCATCCTTAATCCTAGCATTACACCATGAATCAATCCCAGTGTCACACACTCTAGATCTGGTAACTTCTGAAAAGCCCCACCTGTAACCACATGAGGCTTTGGGGAACATTCAGACACAAGCCCTAACAAGGAACTTAGACAATGAATAGGTCTATTCAAATTACTTTCCCAATTTTTAATTGAGCTTTTTTCTTATCATTAAGTTTTTGACATATACATAGGAATGTGAGCACTACCACTATCAGGACATACAGCAATTCTGTCGCCCCCAAAATCCCTTCATACTGCCATTTGCATTTGAGTTCTCCACATACATCCCTGACACTTAGCAATCATTTATATGTTCTTTATTTTTATAGTTTCATTTTTTGAGAATGTCATAAAAGAGAATCTTTATGTATGCCTTCTGTGTACAATTTCTTTTTCTGCTTTGTGATTTGCAAATATTGTTTCCCATTCTAGAGCCTATTTTTTAAATCCTGTTTTTAGAATCCTATACAAAAGCCTTTTTCCTAACTCATGGTCACAGATATTTTCCCCAGTGTTTTCTTCTAAAAGGTCTTATAATTTAGCCTTTCCTCATAAATTGATAATCTATTTTGAGTTGACTTTTGTAGAAAGTAAGGCATGTAAGTTGAAATTAATAATTTTCCATATGACTGTCAAATTTTTGGTAAGACTGTCTTTTCTGCATTGAATCACCTTTGTATCTTTGTCAAATATCAACTGATTATATTTTGGTAAGTCATTTCTGAACTCTGTTCTATGCTATTGATCAATCTATCATTTCATTTGTATTACACTATTTTGGCTACTGTAACTTTACAAGAATTTTTAAAATTCTATAATGTGAGTTCATGAATTTTGTTCTTTTTCAGCATTGTTTTAGCTATTCTGCTTTCTTTGTTTTTCCATGTACATTTTACAGTCAACTTGTCAATATCTACAAAAAATCTTGCATGGATTTTATATAGGTCAGTTGAGGGGAATAAGCATGATAACTATATTGAGCCTTCTGTTGGTGAACAAGGTGTGTGTATCTCCCCATTTAGTTACGTCTTCTTTAGTTCTATTATCAGTACATTGTAGTTTTAATCATCATATCCTTTATATATTTTGTTATATTTATACTTATTTTATTCCTACTTTTTGGAGCTATTACAACTTTAATATTGGTTTCCAATTGACTGCTAGACATAAAATGTGATAGAATTTTGTTTGTTGCTCTTGAATCCTTTGATCCTGTATTACTGGTCCTAGAGGTTTCTTTTATGTAGATTTTGTGAATTTTTCTGCATAAGTATGATAGTCAACTGTTTGTCAACCTGAGTAAGAAACACCCAACTAACTGGATTAGTATAGCTGTGGGTGTGATTAAATGGATTTACTGAAGACAGACAATCACCAACCAATAGACTTGTAGCCTAAGTGGAATAAAAAGGGGAGTGAAGAAGAAAGTTTCTGTTTCTTCGGAGGAGCTCCACCCTGAACATCGTCTCCAGACTTCACCTTCACCCTGAGCATCATCTCCAGGCTTTCAGCACAGACCCTTTGACCTCCTAATTTGGACTCACTCAGGACACAGCAGTGAGCTCCAGGCCTTTGAACTTTGACTGGATCCTTTGAGTCTCCAACATGCAGTCTTTTTCCTCTCTTTCACATCTGACTCTGTGAGTGGTCATTGTAAGCTTGCCTTGTAAATTCTTATATTTTTAAATATCTTACATTAAATCTGTTTCTCCTGTGAGCACTGACTAACACAATAGCCAATCAAGTTGCATGCAAATAAGGATGGTTTTGTTTCTTTTTTCCAATTTAAATGTCTTTTACTCTTTTTCTTTATTAGATTAGAGCTTCAATTTTGTTTTGGTTTTCTATTTTGTATTAACTGGGACAATTTTATTTGCAATGTTGAAGGACTTACTCAAGAGCACACAACTGGTATCTGGCATAATGGAAACTAGAATTCAAACACTTGACTTTACTTCTAAGTTACATTAATTTATACCCCACTCATTCTCTCCATGAGAATGGACACACAAGTGATCAAAAATTAGTCTGGATCCTTATGCATTTTCTCTTTTTAAATTGTTTTTATTAGTACATGATTGTGATGCTTAATGAGTAAACTCATAGGGGGAGACTTAATGCTTTTTTACTTCTGAATTTGTATTAACATTTCATTAATTTGGATCATGAAAGTTGTAACCCTTTCTTTAAAGGTTTTTTAAAGTTAACCATGATCAATAGTGACTTGCATCCTCAGTTCTGGTGAGGTGATCACTTCTGGCCATGAAAACTCTCTGAAGTTACTACGAGGTCACTAGATTGCCAGAAAAATAAATGAGGCAAAAGTCTTCCCCTTACCGCTCTCCACTAGCAGCCTTATTCTCAACCTTCTGGTATGCTGGAGGGAAGTGGTAGTGATTCAGAAAAGTCCACTGCAATTTAGTCCATTGTCCCATGGTTGTTGTTGGGGAGCTATAAATGTAAACTCTGCTGAGTGATTACACAGACTGGTATCACTGGTCCAGTAAAGCCCTGTCTTGGTCAGAGGCACCTGCAGTTAGATGCTCAGCATATTCATCAGCAGCCTGGCAGCCCACTTGGTCTTTCTGCTTCAGACATCTCCCTCCCCCGAAAGAGAACCCCAGAATGGACCCTAGGCCTCTGTGTGCAGGAGGGCACGAGTTGGCTTTCCCTGGGGTTTCATATTGCAGTGCAGCAGTGCTAAAATCCATTTTGCCAAAACATGGTAAGATGCAAAAACTGAGTTTTAAAAATAGTTTGAATGTTGGTGAGGCCTTCTTATTCAAAGCAAAAGTAGATGAGAGAAATAGTTATGCTCCCTGAAATTCCCCTAATGCAGTATGTCCTAGGGAGGGAGGAAATGGAAAAATCAGAAACCTTAAAAACTGTCAACAAACATTTTCATTCCCTTTTTTATCTGGAAGTGTTTGGACTCCACGGACTTTGTTTCCAATGTGTTTGACTACAGAATGCAGTGAATATTACAGCACGAATGTGGCCCACATGCTCTGCAGCTTACATCAAATAACTCAGGGCCGGCAGGAATGGGACTTCTATTCTGTGCATCATTTGCAACTTATGGCTGTAATCCCACAGAGCCCAACATCCCTGTAAAGAAAGGATGGAGAGTTTGACTTGCTTATTGCAACTCTGAAAGGAAATCTTTGGGGGCTTTTCTTCTATTCTTTGCCTTACTGTATTGACCACTCATGTTTCTTTCAGGAATTCAGTAAATGAAAAATTTTTTAAAAAGCTGAACTTGCGTGGTTCTTATTACCAAGATTTTTGCAATTTCAATCACATATTAATTTAATTATTCAAACCCAACAAATCATTGCTGTATATAAGGGATGCTCACTTTTTCCACTATTGAATAAACACCTAAATCCAAAGTCTTCTAAAAATGTTTCAATTTGTTAAATGTTTCCTAAATACTTTGAAAGCAAATCTCTCTGTAAGTGTGAAGTGCCATTATTAAACCATTGTTTGCCATGACAGTGACAGGAGCAGCTGCTGCTTTCCTAAGCTTTTAGCACTAAAATAAGAAGTGCCAGGTTCTCTCCTAAGCTTAACTGTAAAGTGAGGAAAAGCAAAAGGGGGGCTTTGCTGCTGGAACCCCAGAACTGGAACTGAAACATGGCAGGGAATTAAAAAGGACTGTATCTATGACTCTGTTCTGAGCAAGAGGAAGGCTGACTGTCTGCTGCTGAGGGAGCTGCTCAGCTTTCTCTTTCCTTAGTGTCAAGGGTGTTTCCCCTTCAAGTTATCAGAGCTACTTAGCACCAAATGTCAGTTTGTACAAGCTGTCATCTTCCAAGTGGATTAAACAGGGACACTTACCTACAGACAAATGCATGCTGGGAAGACAGCCTTGCCTGTGTGAGTTCGGCTCATCCCCTTTGGCTCCTGCAGGAGAATGGGAGTGAGTATGGTCATGAAGATTGCGGAACAAGACTCATCTGGAGTCTGGGAAGCAGAGAGGGCAGAGAAGTGGGGAGCATCTCTGCAGAGGAAACTTTTCCAGGCACTGTGAGATGTAAACTACACCTCCTTCGGTCATGTCTAAGTGAAAGCAACAAAGAGTAAGGAAGTGACGCAAACTTCAGAAGCCTGTCTATGGGCTGAGGTGAGTATCAAGTATATTTCGTCACACTAGTCACCAAGATGGTATTAGAAGATTTTGTTTCTCTGATCTGGCTCATCCTGAATTGTGCTCCAACAGTGGTACCGTAGTGAACTAGAATAGCCCTAGAGACCCTGTAAGGCAGCATACTGTATCCCTGCGCTTAATGCTGTGGATCTAGGACGTTGATGCTCAGTCCCTATCTACCACCTGTGTATCAGTGTGGGAACAGGGCAGATCGTGAATGAACAGCAAGAATATAGAAGTCAATACTTGCGTATGAGGAACTTGAATCTACATACCCATCTATTTTATACCTGAACTTCAATTTGTAATTTAGAAAGATCTCCCCTCAAAGAAATGAATTTTAAAACTCACATAGTGTCCAGACCTCTGAACTGGTAAGACTGAAACTATTTAGATGGGAGTGGAAGACAGATAGTGTAGTGTGTGTGAGTTTGAATTACAGTGGAATCCTTGTGTTCTGGTTGCCTTGATTACTGCGTTATCTAGGACAAGTCAACAAAACTTTCTGCATTAAAAACTTAAATAATATCAATCTCATAGGTCTTGTGACATGATGAGATATTTTTTGAGACATCTCATAAACAACAACACTTAAATGGTTACTCAAATGTTACTGAGCTATTCAGCGGAGAGTGCTGTCATCCACTCAGATAATACGTGAGGAGAACTGTGGTCTTGTTTCAAGTGCTACAAGGGAGTCAAAGGACCAGAAGTCACGGATACATCTGAACTGGGGCACCTGCATGTCTTGCTCCTTCTGTGAAACTGCATATTTTAATGGAACAACACAAAGTCTTGGTTCACTGTCACATTTATTAAAATGTCGTTTAAACAAGAGAACAAAGAAATACTGGAATCCTAGCTAAATGGTCAACCTAGAATAATGTTTTTGCATGAATTTTGTACTAAAACATACACATCTTCTAAGTTTTTAGGCTAGTTTAAGATACTCCTGCAAGGTGTATCACTGAGTTGGTTTTGTGAACTGCATTCAATCTAAAAGAAACTGGGCAGATCACAAGATTCTGCTTCACCTTGCCATCTGTGGGACAGATTATATGAAGGAGAGATAAGGGTGTATTAGTCACATTTCTGTTGGTAGGACAGGATACTGAAATATAAAACTTGAAGATGAAAGTTTTATTTTGGCTCCTAATTTTAGAGGTTTTGGTCCATGGTCACTTGACTTCAAGACAAATATCATGGTGGAAGTATGTGGCACAGGAAAGTTTCTCACTTCATGACAGCCAGGAAGCAGAGAGGACAAGAAAGGAGCCTGCAAAAGAGAAAGGGGTGGGCACAAGAATATACCCTTCTCGGACACAGCCCCACTGAACTGTGTCCTCTGAGCAGGCCTTTCCACCTAACAATGCATTCAGCTGTGAATTTATCAGTGGATTAATCCACAGATGAGGTTAGCAAAGCCAGGATCTAATCACCAGGCAAAAGCCCCACTTCTAAACACATGAGATTTTGAGTAACATTTGACTCTAAACCATGACACAGGATTCCTGGCAGGTCACAGACAGAAGAGAGTCAGATGTTGCCACAGACAGAAGAGGGTTGCAATTTGACTATTGAGTTTTCATGCAGAAGCCTGAATAAGCTGTATTCTTGCTTGAGAATGGCCAAGCCCTTATTGATATGCTCACAGGAGTACAGTCTCTGACTGTCAGTGAACACTGGCACTCTCTCCCCCAGTCCCCCCCCACCCGCCCCAGTGTCCTCGCACCCGGGCTTGCCCATCATCGTGGTGTCACAGACAGCTCCATGTTGCCCTTCTGTCAAAATGGATTTTCAGGCTAGAGATACGATCACTTCCCATGCATCACTGTGTGTGACACTATTGATTTGCCACTGACTCTAGGCCCCCTTCCTGGGCTGCATTCCAACAGTGGCCACCAGACACCACTTTTCCCACAGGGTCAGGGTGTGAAAATGTGCAAGCTGCCTTTAAACAAAAACCCCTTCCCTTACAATAAACTTCTGAAGGTTATTTCTGAAGGAGAAGTGGGCTTCCAGGCAGTGTCCCTTGCCAAGGAGAGAAAAAGGAGCAGAGACAGAATGGCTGCTACAGACAGCTAATCTGCTGGAATCTGTTCGTCCCTTAATTTCTCTGGTGACTCAGATGATTCCTATTATCCCTGACCACTATCTTTCCCTTTCTGAATTTCTTCCATCTTGTGTCTCTCCTGGGCTTTAAGCTGGAAAAGCTCATGTTTCCAGGGGTACTGCTTCTCTCAGTAGTCATGGACACAGAGCTGGCTAAATTTGCTATTTTTCCCTGTTCTTTGAGCCTAAGGAGCTACCAGAAGCAAAAGTCAACTTCTGGTGTCTCCATTCAGTCTCTTCCACCTGGTGTAGCCCTCTGTGAATGCAGTAACCTATGATATGGTCTCCTTCATTCACCTTCTAGATTCTTGCCAAAGTTCTTGCAAATGACAGGTACTCAGAGAATAATTTTGGATTCTCAGAGGACAACTCTTTTTCTCCATTCAGCTACCCTTCCACTGGTTTGAGACAACCTTCCATGGTTCCCCACTAGAAAGAAGAAAAGAGCATGATTGTCAGCTCCTTCTCAAACAACCAGCTTATGATAGGTTGCAAAGTTCTCAGGGTGAGATGCTCAAAACTCACTTGAGATGTCACCATTCAGGGACATGTAACTTCATTACATTGTCTTTATTTTTTCATTTAGTCAAAAGGAAGGCATTGGAGAAGAGCATTTGGTGTATATTTTGTGTTGTCCGTATTGCCACCAAATGCATTGCTAAGCAACACCTTGCCAGAAATATTCAGCACAGAATCTCCTGCAAATCCAGGATTACATTGGGTAGAATGAATAATACATTACACACAATGCAATTGGGTGACTGTTTTATATTTTCCTGTGTAGTTTTATAGCTAATTAATCAGGTGACCATCTACACCAAAAAGCTATAAAACCAGGAAACCAATAGGAATTTTCTTTCAGACAAGGGTGCCACAGGCAGGGGGTGAGGCCGGAAATCTGACAAAGCTTTTCAGAGTGAACTAATGAAAACCCTGGCACAGTTATTCTGGGAACACATGAGGAAATTGATGTTATAGGCTTTCTCCCCTCTTTCCTCTCAAAAGGAAAAGTTAGAGAGAAAATATTTTGTAATTAAAATCTGACTACTGATTATTAGATGCCATTTTAGTAATAGAATTTGTGGAATTCTTAATTGGAGTTCATAAGTTTTCATAAAAATTGGGAAATCATTCAATGAAGGTAGAGGAAGTTATACTGTCCTTAAAAAATTACCTTACTCCAGTTTAATAACCAAAACAGGTAGTAGTTAAAATATTGCTTGGTTTTCCCAGTGAGCAGGCCTGGCTGGTATGCAGATGCCTGCACACAGACATATGACTTCTGCACAGCACCAGAGTCCATGCTCCTCTTTGGAGGTCTCACCTCAGAACCGGCCTGCCTCAGTCACCTTGCTCTCTCCCTATGGGCCCTGTCCCACAACATTGTTCTGGCTGGACTCTTCATGACTTTTCCTCCTGCAGGTGCATGGGTTCTCCTGAGGGTCCTGGACTGCTGCTCATGACTTTGTTTAAATCCACATCAGCCCTCATCAGCTCATTTTGTATCTCTGGTGTTCATTTCTTCATCTTTCTCCATTCCTTTCCACAATCTTTGTTGTTATCATAATAGCTTCCCTAAAACACCATCTCATACACCTTTATCCCAATCACATGCACAGTGGCCTTTTGTCACCAACTCCCAGCTCCTCAAGGTTATCATGCCACCTCAACGTTGTCTACCTACTTACAGACTGGAATATCACAGCCTACTGTCCCTTGTAAAGACCATTTGCAGTGGTCAGTGGCCCTGTGTTGACTTGTTAATCCTGATCCTTTTCCCTCTTAATCTCTTAATGGTTTTCCTCCTCTGGGGAGCTGTTTCACCTTCTTACTCTTGTCTCTCCCATGTATACTTCCAACCTGGCATAAGACAGTGGTCAGAGTATGAGCTCAAAGCCAGATAGCTGGGCCTGGTTATTAGCTATGTAATCAATCAATGGCAAACTCTCTGATTCTCAGTTTTCTCTTTTTTTTTTTTTTTTTTTTTTTTTT
>RJWT010010283.1:0-24367 GCA_004365215.1 Cuniculus paca
AAACCAAAACTAGCAGCTTTAAGCTTGGGCAGATCCTGGATCCTCAGCAGAGTACAGAGGTGAAGAGAGGCAAGTGTAAGTTATGGTTGATCATGGGTCAATAGCGGACTAAGACATAAGTCACAGGGAGAAGCCCTGGAGTGGATCAAGGTTGGACTTGGACCAGCTGAGAAGCAAAATATGCTAAAAGCCAGAATTAGTGGTGTTAGTGGGAAGTCAGGAATCACACCAGGCACCAAGGACAACAGATTCATTTTTTTTATTTGGGCCACTTGGGTAGAGATGTGGGCAGAACTACCAGGCTATGAGAGACACCCAGGGCAAGTGACCAGCAAAAAAGTTCCTTCAGATGCCTCCTTCAAGGGACATCAACCCACCTCCTTGCTCTCCCAGTAGAGAGCTTGACAGGGGTCTAGCTGTAGCCCCCTCTCTCAGGCAGCCTCTCCAGGTACCCTGCTCTTTGAGCAACCTCTGCCCCCACCATGGTAGGAAGAGCAGCACTGCCTGACCAACCTAGGATTGAATCTCATATCAATTGTGAAATAATAGGCTGATTGGTGAATCATACTGTGTCAAGGTGTCTTTGTGAGGAAGACAAGAGAGTACACACAGCACATGTCAGATGTGTAGTGGGGGCTGGTAAATGCTTCTTCATCCATCCATCAATTACGAACTTCCAACAGTGAACCACACATGGTACCAGCTACAAGAGCCGAACCAGCATGTTCCCTCCCGTTGTGTGCCTTCCAGTCTAGGGACAGGGACAGACATGAATCTCTAATTGCAAAAATAATTGCAAATAATAGATATAATATAATGGGAGGGTGAGAAAGTGTATATTTGGGAGATTTGATGGTTCTGAGAGATCAAGAAAAACCCTGCTCAAATCCGCCATCTCTATCAGCTTGTCCTGATTCCTTTGGCCAGAGGTTTTATTGGTCTGTAAGTTCTCAGCAGGAAGCCAGCACACTGTAAATGACACTTGTGTTACTCTATTGTGTCTAGTATTTTAACTAGCAGTAGGCGTATTCAATCTCCCCTACCAACTCCTACACCTATATGTGCTTCACAGTGTCTACTGAAGTCTGTTATTTTAATAAATAAATGAAATTGCCTTCTAAGATCTACCACAATTTAATAAAACTTGATGCTTAATTTATGCCTTTTACAAGCCAAGTTCCTACTGATTTCCAAGTAATCTGTCAGAACATAATAGGTGATCTGCAGAGAAACAATAATTGGGCTCTTCAGAAACTGTATAATATCCATACCTCACCGAGTATGACATCCTTAAATGCTAGAAAATCCCAGACGTGAGCTGACTCATCTATTAATTAGGAGTACACAGACAAGAAAAAGTAAGAGTAGTAGAATTCCATTTGCCAAATCCTCAATTGCTGATTTTTACAATTAAAATTTTAGTTGTGATCTAAGGAGAAAAAATAGATACCAGAAAAACTTCTGTGCACTGAAACACTCATTCCTGTCTAGAATGCTTGTGTAAGAGAAGAAAACCATCTTTTGCTTTTATTCTTCTAGGTTCATGACTGAGGTTTCTACAGCAATCAACAATAGAAAATATACACTAATTTATTTAAATGTTTTACACGAGGCGAGAGGTTTCAAAAAGAAATGAAGACCTGAAGAAAGATTACAGTGACCTCGCTTCTTCTGTTTTCTTGAATTGGTTCAACTTAAAACATTCAGTATGCCAAAGTGCCATATCTTGGGGTAGCATCTGCAAACCCCAGAACTTAATATTAAGTCTGACCCTACAGTTAAATCTGGAAGTTGACTCAGATAAGCAATTTTAATCATATAATGATATCAGAAAATTAAGTCCCATTTTAACTCTGGGAATATTTTTCAACATTTAAGAGCTGTCTCCTTGTCAATATTTGCATGTTATTATAATTGACAGCTATAATTATTCTTCATATCTATGGTAGCATAACAAGTGTAAAAGGCAAAGAAATTAGAGAAAACATTTTGCTACTAACCCACTCGGTTATTTCATTTAAATTCATTTTTTTTTCTTGAATTGTTTTCAAAAAACATCCTAAGGCCAAAAGGATGCAAGATTTATAAATGCAAACAAATGTATAAACAAGCAATCCAGGCCCTCTTAAGTAATTTGCCAAACAGAAACAATTCACCCGTATAGGAAAAATCACCCCATCAGAATCTCCAATGTGACCCAATGAGAAAAAAGATTTTTCTGACTTGATCACTCTTGATTCCACAAAATTAAAATCTTGGCATGTATACTCTAAGCTGTACAATGAAGGGTAAAGAAGAGTTAATTATTTTGTTCCTCTGTGTGTTCCACCAGCCTGTCTTCCTTGACTCATAATGGCTCTCGGAAAACATTCATTCCTTTGCTCATAGATCAGATATATTCCCTAGAATTAGTTCTCATTAACTAGTTCCCCATTCCTGCTGTTTTCCTTTTGTGCGTTCTCTGCTGGGCCCAAACATCTCCCAGCCTACTGGGTCCCCAAATAAAACTGTAAATATTCTTCAAGAGAGGTCAGTCCAATTTTCTCAGTGATATCCTGGAGGTTTTCTTCTTTTAACCAAGCAAATATTATCTGCACAAGACTTTTGTTAAGTATTGCTTAAATCAAAACTGGTAAAAATATATAAATTAATTAATTAAATCATTTATTAAAACCATCTTAGAAAAGCACCAAAAATCTTCCTCAGGTTGCTGATAAAGAGCCCTTTCCATTCCTCTGTTACACTGTAGAGTCCCCCGTTATACTCCTACAAGGACAATGTGAGTAGTGATAATAAACTTCTTGGATGTAGGATCAGGAAACTCAGGTTTTCTCTAGCCTTGCTACTGCAGTACATTTGACTTACTTTCTAAATCTGTTAAATGCAAGCTTAAGTGTTCAGGAAGGTTTCAATTTTTTTTTTCAGCACCGGGGATTGAACTCACGACCTCACAGTTGCCAGCCAAGCACTTACGCCACTGAGCTAAATCTCCAGCCCTGAAGCTTTCAGTTATTACATCCCATGATTCTAGAAGAGAAGCAAAGAAGTTGGGGTTTAATCTTCCATCCAACAGACTCTTGTGTGACCGACTGTAAACGCTAGGCATGGTGCTCTCTAAGTGTGGGGGTCTCTCTTGTGCTCCCCTCGTCCCTTTGAATACTTCTGCTATGCTGCTTGACACTCTTCACTGGCATTAGAGGCTTTGTGCTCTGGCTCCACCACCGACTGCCTTGTTATTTTTACCAATGAGCAGAAGAATTCCTGGCACACAGTAGGCATTCATTTGATGAATGACTTCATCTGCGAGGTTAATCAGCCTGGAATGAGGAGCAGAATAAGCATATCAACCGTAATGTCCAGTAATATGGCATGGAAACAACTGTGTGACTACCGTCTATCCTCCTCAGGAATTTCTGAGCCCCCAGTACTGGGTGAGTCCACTAAGCCTTGCCTCTCACAAACCTTGACCACAAGCATATCCTGGACGCTCTGCTGCAGGCTGGCAGACTGAGACATCTGTGCGGGACCCTTCTATTGCCTCTTCGGGTCTGATCTGCTCTCCACAAACTGCCTACACTGGCTCCAGTGTGGCTGCCTCACATGGGCTTGGCGGATGGAGAGTACAAGAGAGGACAGCACAGTGGGTGTTTATTCTCTGTTATTCTCTCTCAGGCTGTGCTGTCCTCATTCCAGAGGTCACAGACTGTGTCACACCGCCCTCCCGCATATTCATTCTGCATCAGGGTGAAAAGTGCATCTGTCTCTCCTCTCTGGGTCCCTTCAGTTCCTTGCCTTACTGCCCCAGTCCCAGGGGGCTGCATCCTCCCTTTCTGTTCCCCCATATCCTGTTTATTAAACCCTGCACTGAACTGTGCTCAATTATTCACTTTAAGTATGACATCAGTTTCCTGCTAGGATCTTGACTGATAACAACGCCAATATTATGAAGAGTAAACGATACAACCAGTCACCACCAAGCATAAAGAGAGGGTAAAAAACTGCTTTCCTGACTCTGGCCCTGTTGTAATTTTTACAGACCCTACAATGGCCACAGAGTACTTTTAATACAGCAGCTGCTTAATAAATCTTGGTTGAATGAGTGAAAAAAGTTTCTACGATACTTCTGACCACAGTTCTAGATTCAAATATATGGACATCAATGTGCAATCATCAAGATTATCAGGAATTTAACTTCTTTAGATGTAAGGAAGTTTCTTATTTCAGTAACGGATGGCAGGGTGGAGGGAGAGTTCTGTTTCACAGATCTCATTCTCTCTCTTCTCAGGCTGGGACTGAACTGTGGGTAGACTCCAGGATAAACAGTGTCCAGGGATGAGCTGACAGCTCAGAGGCAGTTTAACAGACACAGAGATTCGTCTAATAGACAGAGAGATTAGTAGATCCCTCCTAGATCTTGGAGAAAATAGTGATTTTAGTTCATGTCTCTGATTCATATGCACTCACTTCACAGGGTCATCACTTTTTACCTCCTACACCCAGATAGAAATGTAGTTTTGGGCGAACTGTACCTTCTTGAGTCACTCATGCTTATAATGAACAAGCTAAATAGTCAATAAAGCCGTATCATCACTCACCTTGTGTATCGATCTCACTGATGCAGTGAAGGAAATTCTAGTTCTGGTATTGAGGGAAGCACATCCTTAACCCCAGCGGGTTCTATCATTTAAAAAGGAAAGCTGCATTAGTGTGCATTTCATCAACAGCAGGTCAAGAAGAGTAATATATTCTAATGTAGGAAGTGCAGTAAGAGAACCCCACCCTACATCCAGAAAGGATTTTGGCAGTTTCCATCACTCCCTAGATTTCCTGCCTACAACTCTAACACCTTTAACTGACTCCTCCCTACTCTGTTTTGGTCCCTTCTTTCTTTCCCTCACCTTCTCAGGTCATTTTCTGGGCACAAGAGCTGAACTGTATCAAAGAGAAGTGATGTAAAAAGAAATGTAAAAGCACAATATCAAGTAGAAAGAAGAGAATCTTAGTTTGGAAACTAACTGCAAATATTTCCTTCTACCATATTTCATTGAAATATGCCCCTAAGGAGAAAGATAATAATGTCCTCAATTTCAAGGGTAATTTTACCAAGAAGAAAAATTTTAAATTAGATACATTCTAATTTGTCTTCTTGCTTTATAACTATGTGACTCTACAAAATTCTTTATTCATCTAGTATTACCATCAACCAACGTTAAAGTCGGAGAAAAAACTTCATGTCCTGCATAGTGATATCTCTTTCATTGTCTTAAGATCTAAGGTCCACTTTTCTCGCTTTTATATTGAGATGAGTTCTACATAATAAATGTGGCTTTTGTTCTGTAGACACCCATCTGATGCAAAAGCCTGAACATAAGTGGGAAGGAGGTGACAACAATTTGAAGCTTGGGAAGATGCTTCTTAAGAAACCAAAAGAGAAGATTTAAATCATTCAAAAATATGATACTTTCTTGATTTCAGCAGTACCCAATGTAATTTCAACTTTTTAATTTCTAAATGCATTGGTTTGTATCTTTTATTTCCTTTTTTTGGTAAGATTGGCTGTTTGTCTATTTTATTTATTTTTCAAAGAACCAATTCTTTTCTAAGAGAAAAAAATAAAATAAACATATGCTAAACAATTGGAGAACTCGAGAAAAGCAGAGATTCTTAGATACACATGAATTACCAACGCCAAACCAAGATGACTTAAACATCTACAACAATCCAATAATAGACAATGAAATTGAAACAGTAATAAAATACAGCTACCAACTGAGAAAACCCTGGTAAATGCACAGCCATCTTCTCCCAGAACCGGAGGAAAGATCCAACACTAATGATCCTCAAACTCTTTCATGAAATTGAGAGGGAAGAAGTAATTTCACAAAATAATTCTCAGAAGTTAACACACTGACCCCAAAACCAGACAAGGATCCAAACAGAAAAACAGATTGCAGGTCAATTTCCCTGATCAACAGAGTGCAAAAGTCCTTCACAAGATGCTGCCAAACAGAATGCGACAAATAATTGTAAAGATAAAACACCACGACCAAGCAGGGTTCATCCCAAGAATGCAAGGATGACCTAACGTACACGATTCAAAGAATGTGATTCATCACATGAACAGAAACAAGGACAAAAATCATATCATCATCACAATAGATGCTGAAAAATCATTTGACAAACTATAAAAATCATTTGACAAAGTACAACATTTGTGATTAAAAAATAAACCTTAAAGAAAATACTTATAGAAGACTTTATCTCAATCTGGTAAAAGCCATTTATGACCAACCTACTTACCTACATCACATTTAATGGGGAAAAACTGGAAGCTTTCTCTCTAAAATCAGAGAAAAGTCAAAGCTGTCCATATCACAACTGGCATTAAATAGTCCTCAAAATATTAGCTAGAGCAATTAGACAAGAGAGAAATAAAATGGATATATGTATAAAAAAAGATGCTTCTTGTCTGTTACTCAAACAGAAATACTGTAGAACTTTCTGAATTTTTTTGTTTTAATGAGAAATTTTTATTTATTTATTTATTTATTTATTTATTTATTTATTTATTTATTTATTTATTTGAGACAGGGTCTCGCTATGCAGTTCAGGCTGGCCTTGAGCTCACTTTGTAGCCCAGGCTGGTCTCAAACTTGCAAGGATCCTCCTGCCTCAGCCTCCTGAGTACTAGGATTGCAGGAGTGCACCACCATGCCAGGCCAGAAATTTTCTTTTAATAGGTAAAATTCTGAGGAGATTTAATTTTGCAAATAAGGAATATATTCATATATATATATATATATATATATATATATATATATATATATATAATCTGAGGATTGATCCCAGGACCTTCACACTGAGCTACATCTCCAGTCCTTTTTATTTTTATTTTGAAACAGGGTCTCACTAAGTTACTCAACTGCTCGGGCTGAGCTCAAATTTTTAATCCTCCTGCCTCAGTCTCCCAGAGTGCAGGAATTACAGGCATGTGCCACCATGGCTGGCTATGTCTGTGGATCTTTAATTTGCATTTCCACCAGAATGTAGGCTCCTGGAAGCAAAGATCTTCACATGTTAGGTTCATCACTGTGTCTCCTCTACCCAGAAAGCCAATGCTATTGGTACATAATAGGCACCAAAAAAATTAATTGTGTTTGAAAGAGTTTTTTCTAAATAAGCCTAAAAACCTTCCAAATATTTAAGAGTTTTTCATACTTCCTTTTCCGTAAAGCACTCTGTTCTTACTCTTTACTCATTTGATTGCTGGATTGTGGTCTTTTGTTCATCAGTTATTAGAAGCTCCTTATGTACTGGGCACTTAGCTCTTTTTTTCAATGAGATGCAAATAATTTGTTATATATATATATTTTTTTGACCTTAGCTTGTGATGGATTTTGCTGTGTACATTTTTTCCCCACATACTCAAATTTATCAGTCTCTTATGTGAATTTTGTGTCCTGATTAGAAAGGTCAACTTTGCAGTTACAAATGAATTCAGGCATAGTTTCTTCTCTTACTTTTATGGCTTTACATTTGCATTAAAATCATTGATCCACTTGACATTTCCCGAGTGTTAGCATAAGCTCTGGATTAAGTTCATGCTCCATCTTGGTCATTCAGTTGTCTCAAACCATCCACTCAGCAGTGCTCCATTTTCCTGGGCCACTTTCATCCATGCTAAAGTCCTGATTTTCTATTTTTAATTCTGATATGTTTATTTAGTCAAGTACCAGAGCCACAGTGGAATGGATACTCATCATCTTTATTCTGCTATTTCAGTTTTCCCTTGACTATCATTGAAAGTCTGTGTTTCATAGAATCATTAAATGAACTTGTTTATTTCAAAAAATATTACATTTAACGATTTAGGAAGAATTGGCAGTGTTGTATTTTCATCTTCTTATTGAAGAACATGCTATACCTTTCCTTTTGTTTAAATTATTTCATTTCCTCTGAGAATGTTTTTCTGAAGTGTATGTCCTAGATATTTTATCTCTTTATAATTGTTTTAAATACAATGTATCTTCTAACTGGTTGTTTAAATATAGAAATTCTATTGAATTTTAATATTAATTTGGTCAAAAAAATAAAACTAAAAATTCCATTTGACCCAGCTATTCCTTTTCTTGGTATCTGCCCAAAATTGTTAAAGACAATCACAGTAATTCATGCATACTGATGTTCATAACAGCACAGTTCATAATAGTTAAGTCTTGGAAGCAGCCTATATGTCCATCAACACATGACTGGGTAAAGAAAATGAGGTATTTACACACAGTGGAGAGCTTCTCTGCCATGAAGGATAAACTTGAGTCATTTATAGGAAAATGAATGCACCTTGAGACCATAATGTTAAGTGAAGTAAATCAGGCCCACAAGCTTAAATATTGCCTGGTTTCTCTTATATGAAATCCTTAACATATAAATAAAGTACAAAATAAAAGACAGAATAATAGAAAAAGAGAGAGAAAAAATATTGTAGTCCAGCACAGATAATGAATCTAAAAGTGTAGCTTGACTTGGTACAACTGTCTTACATGTTTTATATGTTTTTTAGTCTATTTACTCTGGTTTTTAATGTGTATATATAATAGCTAACTTTATAAGGTCTTATAAATAAATGAATCTGATGCTGGCAAAATAAAAGGGGGTGGGGGAAGCAGGGAAAAAGAATTGAAATGTGTTATGTACATGTACCAATTCCCAATGGTGAATGTAGTCATTATCTTCTACAGACATGTACTAATAAAGGTCAGATGAATAAATAAAATAATACTGATTTGCACTCTGTCTTTTGTTAAATTTGTCATGATTTTTAGTGAATTTTCCTAGATTTTCCGGGTATACAATTTCCAGGAAACATCTGCAAGATAAGTGATTTCACCTTTTTTCAAACTTCAGGATCTCATATTTCTGTGTTTTATCTAATTGTATTGACAATGCTATACAGAGTGGCAATAGTGGACAGTCTCAAAATTTTCTGGCTCTAGCTAGACATGCTTCTAGTATTTCCCCATTAAACATATTTCTGGAGTTTCTGCTCATTTATTTGAGACAGTTTTTATAATGTTAAGGATATCTCTACATACTTTTATTTTTATTTTTTTGAGACAGGGACTTACTATGTTGTTCAAGATAGTCATGAACTCACTACATAGCCTAGGCTACCTTGAGCTCATAGCAATCCTCCTGCCTCAGCCTTCCAACTTCTGGGATTACAATATGTACCATCATGCCTGGTATTGTTATAAGTTTTAATGTATTTTTTCAAATGAAATCTTTAGAATCTAGTTAAAATGTGTTATGTATATGTACCAATTCCCCATGGTGAATGTAGTCATTATGGACTACAGACATGTACTAATAAAGGTCAAATGAATAAGTAAAATAATACTCATTTGCACTCTGTCTTTTGTTAAATTTGTAACAAAATTTCCTCCTAGATCTTTCCTCCTAGATCTACAAATACGATAAGTGACATTGATAGACTTTCTACTGTCAAACCGTTCTTACATTCCTGGAGTAAGCTCCATTTGATCATAACGGGGTGTGTGTGTGTGTGCGTGTGCGTGTGTGCGCATGTGCGTGTGTGCACATGTGCATGTGTGTGCATGTGTGTGTGTGTACACATACATGACTTTAAACTGTTCTATGGATGCTTTGCCACTATTTTGTTTAGGATTTTTGCATATATGATAGCTCAATAGCTTTATTTTACACTTTTCTTTCTTAGTGCTTATGTCATAAAGGAAACACCTTCTTGTCTTGGTTTGTGCCATCGATTTGATGTGACTCATCGCGTGTCACAGACTTGGTCTCCGGTGTGGCAATGAGAGGTAGCGGGACCTTTACAAGGCGGGGCCCCATGGCGGGTCACCAGGGGCATGCACTCGGACAAGTTAACTAGTTCTTGTGGGACCCCGGTTAGTTCTCACAAGAGGCTTGTTATCGAAGAGTGAACTTGACACCTCTCTGGTCTCTCTGGCTCCCTCTCAGGGGATGTGATCTTTCCCTCTCATGAGTGCTCCTTGCTACTGTGGTACCATCTGCCAAGAGGCCTTCACTAGAGCCATGCAGAAATGAAGCTGTGCCTTGAACCTCCAGAACCATGAGCCAACTAAACTTCTTCTCTTTATAAAGTATTTAGCACCAGGTATTTTGTTATAGTAACAGAACAGAGACTGATATGCAGTAAGTCCCAGACTTATGAATGAGTTCTATTCCAGAAGAATGTTTGTATGTCGATTCATTCGTAATTCAACAGAGTGAGTCTGAAACAGTACACCGGTGAATCTTTACAGCACACCTGTGAAAGTTCACAGCTCGAATGTTTGTAAGTCAGGGACTTTCTGTAGTTTTAACAATCTGTATGCTACTGGGAACATCTATGTTGTTGTAAATTGGTAACTGGTGGTCAATTTAAACACCAGCTGAACTGAATCAGAATGGTGCCGAGCACAGGTGGCCCACCTGAGGACTGTTGCCAGCATAAAAAGGAGACCTGGGGAGGAAGAGAAGTGTTGTAGGTTCTCCTAAGTGTTGTTGTTTGGAAATGTTGGTTCTCCTGGAGGAGCTGTCACGCTGGCTTCCCTGATATGAATTCAGTTGTTATCATCAAAGAAGCTCAGGACCTTGTGCTGAGAATGGCTGTGGTTCACTTTGGGGGAGCTCTGGTCCTTACTTTGAGCATCACTTCCCCCCCCCGGAGGGGAAGATGTGTGCTGTTCAATCTCCAGGAGAAGCTTGTTGAGATGGCTTCTTGATGTATACTTGGCTATTCTCATCACTGGAGGAGCTCGGGAACTCGCTGTCGCTGAGGATGGCTGTGGTACTTTTCAGGGGAGCCCTAGTCATTATTTTGAGCATTGCTTCTTGGCTCCAGTGCAGAACCTCAGCCTGCTGGCACAGACCCTTCACCCCACTGGCATAGATTTTCTAGCTTCCACCACTGATCTTTGGGCCTTCCCAGCAAAGATCCTGCATGAAATAGACCTGCACAAGTCATTGTTGTGTGCTCTAGGATTTCAGCTGAACTCATGTAGGTTATTGCCATGGGATCCAGGCCCTCAGCTGGATTTTCTAGGTCTTTAGTGTTGTGGACAGATTTCCTGCACTTTCTTTCTATTGGACTCCTTGGGTGACCATTATAAATAATACTATAAATTATGTGTCCTGTATGTAATTGTTCTCCTTGCAACCCCTGACTACAACATATATCTTTGAGATTAGTAAAATTCTACAGAAAATTGTTTCCCTGTTACTTTTTGAGGAAAAGTCAATAGATTATCTCTTCTATGACAATTGTTTTGTTCAGATTTTCTATTTTCTTCTGGTGTCTAGTTTTGTAAATCTCTCTAGAAAGCTATACATTTTAAATATAGATTTATAAAATTAAGATAGTAACCTTTTTTATAAGAAGCAGAAATAGATCCTTCTTGAGGCTATTTCTAGCTGATATTAAGGGCTCTTCCATATTCATAAAAATGCTAAAATCACCACTAACATTAGAATTTCTTCTTAGAGAGCATTTAGCCTTCTAAAAAAACTTCCTGACTAGGACAAATAAGACTGACAGCCAGTCTTTACCTAGATCCAAGATCCCCTGCTCTGGCTTCTCTCCTCACAGGCCTACTGCTCCTGAGCTCCTTAGCATTCTTGACTTGTGTGTTACTGGCATTGAGTGGCAACCACCTCTGCGGGGCTGATCTTGAAAACCTGTTTCAAAGGATGGCTGCGGTACGCAGAATTCCAAGAGGGTCCCCCAGATTCCTACTGCCTGGTATGCATGCTGCCTATAACCTCCTTCCCTTGAACGTGGGCAGGGTGATGAGTAGAATGGGCTTCACTGCTATGATTAGGTGATATGATAAGGCCAAAAGGAAGGGATTTTGTAGTGTGATTAACATCCCAAATCAGTTGATTCTGAGTTAATCAAAAGAGATACTATCTTGGATGGGGGCCTAATTTAATGAAAGACCTTAAAAGAGAGACCGGGTCCCCTCTGACATTAGAAGCTCTCACTTGCTTAAGGACACAAATTGCCTTATGATGGACAATAGCAGGAGCCCTCAAGGATGTGAGAGTGGCCTCTGGCAGCCAGCTTCTAAGAAGCCAAGGTCCCAGTACACAGCAGCAAAGAAATGAATTCTGCCTATCGCCTGAATGGGCTCTGAAGCAGAGCTTCCAGATGACGATGCAGACCTGCTGACATCTTGATTTCAGCCTAGGGAGACCCTGAGCTAGGTCATGCCCAGCCAAGCCATGCCAAGACTTAGAACCTCTAGAAACTGAGATGATAAATGTGTGCTGTTTATTAAGTTTATGGTAACTGGCTACACACCAATAAAAAACTAATATAGCGATCAACTGAACTTTAGCCTGAAAATCACCAGAGGTAGTGATTTAAAACCCATGTTCTTGGGTTCAGTTCCAGATCTACTGAATTAGAATCTGCCTTCATAAAAGCCTACAAGCTTGAATTTTATAGACTTCTGTGTTCATTTTGATGCATATTAAAGCTTTAGAGTGAATTTACTGTGCAAATAATTGCTCATACAGTCTTTGACAAAGCATCTTATAGCTTTCAGAATTTGAGATTTAGAAATAGTTCTTTTTAAAGGTTATAATATCAAAAGACCCTATTCATAAAACTAAATAATTATCAAAGAAAATTAACAGAGTTCTTTTGGTTGGAAAGTCAAACTGCTCATCATTTGCTTATTCATTCAGTTTGCTGATGTTTTACAGCATGGTATAACCATAATTTACTATAAGAAGCTATTACCTGTCAAAATGATGGCTGATCTGAAGAAATTCCCTAGTGGTGCATTATCTTCAGTTTCTCCTAGTATCCAAAGTCATGTAACTTGTATGCTAATAGCAAAAGCTCTAAAAATTCATAAAAAGCCAAGAAAGATAGGATATATGTCATTTTAATACTTCCTTCAGAATAACTAAAAAAAAGTGGAATTTTTTTCCTCATGCTGTACTGGAAAATAGTTTCTTTCAAATACTATTAATTCATCAACTCTAGTTAAGCAACAGAAGCAGTCAAAAACATTTGAGAACTTCACAGATGTCTTTTCATGAATTTGTCAAACCTCTGAACTATTCTTTTGGACATTTTTCAGAAATCTTAGAAGAGCTTAAAAAATTAAGAAGAACCTCAGTGCAAATTTTGACCTGACTGAATCTAGCAAACAAAATGGATTTCTAGCAGTAAAAACTTTGATTAAAATAAAATTCCGTGAGTATATTCTTCAATAAAGCCCTTATCACACTGTTCATGACAATGCCCAGGTTGCTCTGTGATGCTGCTTCTTTGTTTCCTTGTTTTTAAAAAGATTTCTATCACCTTTCAAAGCAGCTTTATACCCACGACACCTGCTATCTAACCTCAATTCATATTTTCAAAGTAATTATGGATTCCCACAGTGTAATGGAAACTTGCAAGGTGTTTCTGTCATTACTCCTGGTGGTGTCTCTGTCAAAGACGAGGAACATGTCCCCCAACGAGGGCACATCTAGCCTCCTCCTCTTTGTAGCCTCTCTTAGCAAGGGGAATTTGCCCCATCAAGATTGAGAGGATGTCATTTAACCCCCCTATGCTTTGTTTTTCTTGATAAAAGGGCACAGGTTCAAGTACAATAAGGAGATAACTCTAGAGTACAACCCAGGAATTTTAAAGAAAATAGGATTGAGCCAGGCATGGTGGCACACGCCTACAATTCCAGTACTAAGGGAGTTTGACACAGGAAGATAACAAGTTCAAGTGCTGCTTGGCAACTTAGCAAGGCCCTGTCTCAAAATAAAAAATAAAAAATGTCTGGCAATGTAGCACAGTGACAAGGTCTGAGGTTCAATCCCAGGTGGGGGGAGGGGAGGATGAGGACAGGGACAAGGAGAGGAAAAAGGAGAAGAAAAGGAGAAAAAGAAGAAGACAGAGAAGAAAAAAAGGAAAAAGAAAAGAAGATTGTTGTCTGAGCTTACCCATACAAAGTTGTTTTCAAAAATTATTCTCAAGCCAAAGCCCACTAAATGTTAAAGGTGCTATGTTAAATGAGCCAGTCAGGTTATCCCTCAAGCAGGGAAGAAAACATCAAGCTATCTGGCCAGAAAATGCAAGCAACCCTACTAAAGATCCAAGGAGCCCTTAGCTGTTACTATCATTTTATATCTAGATGTCCCCCCAAAGCCTCATGCATTAATAGGTGGGGCTTTGGGGAGCTGACTGCATCATGGGTGTGTGATAGTCATCACTGGATTATCCCACTGATGGGTTTGTGGCTGGCGTGATGTTGGGAGGTGAAACCTGGTGGGAAGACATGAGTCACTGGATGTGGCCTAGAACAGTGTATAAGTGTATATCACTCCTTCTGCCTTGATGCTCCTCTGATTCCTGCCTGCTATGCTATGAGCTGTTTCTCCTCTGCCATGCTACCCTGCGTTGGAGCCAGCCGACTATGGACTAAAACCTCTACAAATTGAGACAGAATAAAGCTCTCCTTTAACTTGTGGTTATTTTGTCTCAGCAAGCAGAGAGCAACTAAGACAACTGTGATGTGACTTCCAATATGGTTCTGTGTGACAGAGCACATGAGTTTGCTGTTTAAGTGTTTTGGTCTGTATATCTCTCAATCATGACCTTCTTTGTGAATTTAACACATTGGCCTTCAGGTTTCCTAAGCCTACTTGTGTGATCTGGGATATACAATGGATCCTTCTCCACACACTGCCACCATAGGAGCCTGGGCCAAGAAGAAAGGCACTGGACCAGGTAATTTCCCCGTTCTGAGCCATCCTGGACAGGTTTAGCCTTGCCCGCACATTCCATTTAGAGGGTCAGCGGAGGGTGCTGACATCTGTACTACCCAGATCATTTCCCCCTGGGTTTGTTTGTGGTACTGGGAAATGAACCCAGGGCCTTCACACTGAACTACATCCCTAGCACCTTTTTAAAATTTTGAGACAGAGTCTCCCTAAGTCACTAAGTTACCCAAGCTGGGCTCAAATTTGTGATTCTCCTGCCTTAGCCTCCCAGAGTGCTGGGTTTCTAGGCATGCAACACAACACCTAGCCTCCCTGTGGCTTTGGTCCAGCTACAATGGTTGCTCTGAAGCTAAAAAGAGAAAAATAAAGGTAAAGGCCAAATAAGGTGTTAAAGGCGTACTTTAAAAATACATTTTGATGAACTCTGAAAAATAGAAAGCACTACCTAGTCAAAAAAGAATCTTTACCAGAGTCTGTTTCAGCCCTCTCCAGGGTTGTTTTCAGAAGCTAGTAGGACTCATGTAGGTGTTGAGTAGAGCAGGGTGACAGAGAGCCAGTTTTGGAAATGATGCCCTCGGTTCTTCCTCCTCTCTTTCCTACTTGGGAAGATTTAGCTACCATGACCCTCCACAGAGACAGCAGCGATAAACATCTAAATTGTCACCCATGATGTATTTGGTTTCCTCCAAAGAGCTTCCGCAAAAACTACAGGAAATTCAGTTATTCACTGATTACCATAGACCAGAGTGCTGAAAATCTTCAGACAGTTGGGTGATTCTTAGTCAGTTGTCTAAACTGGCTTCAAAAACCTTCCAGTCTTAATTATCTCTTATTGTGGGAGGAGTGCAGAGCTTAAATGTCACTCTATATCATTCTGAACTTTCACCGCATAAAAACACTGGCACTTTCACACAAGCCCAAAATAGCTAAGCAGCCTTTTAGAACTAACAGAACCAATTATGGGAAGTTGAAATAGATTTCCATTATTCGAGGTGCCAACTCCCCACTACATTCAAAGCTCCATCTGTTATTATTAACAGTAATCCTAAAACCCCTCTGCCCCAAGTGTGGGCAATCTGAAAATCAAATGGGGATGGAAAATAAATGACTGCAAAATTACGAGAATTATCAAAAAGAAAGAGAAAGAAACTGTCCTTGAACTGACAGTTGTCAATATTCTGAGCCATTGACTCGGTCCCTGGTTACCTCACACAGCAGATGTCCTTCATGCTCCAAGACATGAAATTGTTGAAGCATTTGACCACTTCCTCCTCATTATTTTGGATACCCATTGTCAAAACTTATAATTTAGTGTGGGGGAGATACTTGGAAGGTGTTTGTAAGACAACAACTGCTGCCCTTTCAGCAGTCAATAGAGAGGTGTCTTTATTGAGTTCCTATTTACTGGGTACCCAACAAGTCCCTGTTCATATGCACCATGATGTGAATGGGGGTGGGAGATGCAGCAATGAATATCACCAGATATCTGACCTCAGGTTGCTAACTGGCTCATGGGAGAGTCATCTATCAAATACTAACACAAAAATACAAAATAGCATCAGTGACAAATACTGCAAAGTCATTTATGGGGTTTTAAGGATGCGTGATCAAGTCCAAGACTACCCTGAGGAAGTTTAGTTACATCTAGATTGCAAGGGAAGGGTTGGAATTCACCAGAGGAAGTTGGGATTGGAGGAGGGGCGGTAGGCTGGGGCGGGCCAGCAGGCGGGATAGTTCAGGCACAGATGAAGGAGATGCTTAGATGGATATGTTTTGTCATCAGTTCTTCCAGATCCAGTATATATGGCTGTCGCAAAAAAGAATTCAAATGAAAGAATATAATAAATCATTCTATCCTGCCTATACATTCTTCATACTTGTGAATTTCTTCCTGCAAACAGAATCATCCTCTGCATTTTGATCAATTCTGTAACCAAGCAGATGGCTGTAACCTTTCCTGTTTTATGAACCCAAATGCGTATTTTAAGAGTCATAAATATAGTTAAGCAAGTAAAAATTAAATTTTCATATTATCTTGCTTGGTTGCAAAACATCTGGCACTAGTAATTTATCTTCTCTTCTTCAGGAAATTGAAACCTGCTTATGCTTTATTGTACTGGTCATAAACATGTTGCAAATTATAATTTTACATTGCCATTAGTTTTATTTTGGAGTAATATAAATCGGGTCAGTCACTTACTTTTGGTATTTACTCACTCACTGTCACAATAAAATTCAGTTTTTCTTGCTCCATGTTCCCTTAGAATCCACCACAGCAACCGCACTGGCTGAAATGCTTCTTTGCGGATGACTCACACTGTCACACAGGCTGCTACAACTTTATATAGAGAAAATACTTCCTCCTACTTCCCAGTGTTAAAGGTAAATGCAAGAAGAGTTTTGATCTGTAGCTTGAGCCAGCAGTTCTCCAGTTCACCATTGCCATTCAGCGGTGTGGTAGAAACTACGTCAGGCCAGGTGTGGTGGTGTGTGCGGGCCATCTCAGCTATTTGGGAAGCTGAGGCAGGGGAATCGAAAGTAGGAGTCCATCCTAGGCTACTTAGTGATTGAACAAGATACTGTCTCAAAATGCAAAATAAAAAAGATATAGCTCAGTACAAAGGCCCTGGGTCTAATCCCTACAGTAGTACTGAAAACAAGACACTGCATCAGTTGGACAGAACTGAATTTGAATCTTGACTCTGATAGAAATTGGCTATAAACCAGCTAACCAGTTGCTTAAACTCTCTTAGCCCCAGTTTTCTCATTCAAAAAAAAAGTGAAGTTCTTGTGCAATTAAACCAAGCATATATGTGAAAGCACAGTGCATATGGAAGGTGCTTAGTGGATATTCCATCCCTTGTCCTCAGGCAACCAGCAGTAGGATGATTGTCCTTACTTATGTGGGGACCTCGCTGTGCCCAAGGTTTGTGCCACTCTACAGTACTTACTGCCAATGCTTAACATAATGACAGACCCATGGTTAGTGCGCCGTAAAAGTTTAGTTGAATATTTAAAGGTGAAGAATTCCAAGTTTTAAAGACTTCACCATTCTGAGGGAGATATGAATGAGCCCTTCTTGGACTCGTGCAGCAGCAAGTGCAAGTTCTATCCCTGATTCATGCGTGGCTGTCCAGTAAGTGCATCTCAGGGGTCATCTCAAGTGCACAGGGAGCCAAAGAACAGATAGTTCCTGGCACCCAGAGTCCCCACCTGCAGCCTACACCCAGCCAGCTCCTGCTCGGCGTTTGCAATCTGGTAAGGGATGCAAAGCTGCAAATTGGTAGAAGGTGGCCCAGCTGCTCTGAGGGAGCATGCAATGGGGTGACACAGCGAGGCCGTTCTCACAGCCCACGCCACTCCCAGGCTTGGGCTATAGCTTTGACTTCTCGGATCCCCTAACTCCCATTTATTTTCCACGCTCAGAGTCCCTAAGCTGCCTGCTGCATTCTAAGGGTTACCTACCAGTTTACCAATAAACTTCACTTCTGCAGTCAGCCAAGAGTTTCCAGGGTTTGCACCCAATGATTTAGAATTAGATGCTAGTCCATTCCTTCAGTCCCTGGTCTTGGTCTCTCAAAACGATCAACCCATCAAGCACAGTTTCTGGAGACACATTTTAAGGTTACTTTTATATAGCTCTCAAAATCTCTCCTCTGAGATGATCAATGTTCTTCGTTATTCTTTGATATCCTTAGTAATTCTATAAAATGTGCTATAGGTTCTTCAACAAAGTAGAATTATGTTACCTCTAATTACTCTTTGTCTCTTCATTTGTTTCCCCTTTTGCAGTCCCTAAGATTCATTTCTTTTTCATCTTCTCTTCTTCCCTTCTATACTCATTTCTCATTAGGGTTTGTGAGGTTTCATGAGCTTTTATCATGCATGAACTACATGCCAGATATTATGCTAAAGACAAAGGTATAAAGATGAATGAGAAAGGGTCACCACTTATATGACAGTAATAATTGAATGAATAAGATGTTAAGTAGATTAATGCCAAGACAAGCCACCAAGTCATCATGTTGTTAGGCAAGGAGAAAATATTACAGACATATAAAAGATTGGAATTTGATTCTGTCTGACATCTCTTTCTACAGAGGTAAGATTCATTAATTCCACCAATGTTCGCTGGGCTCCTAGCATGTACCAGGCACTGTGCAAGCTGGCATCCTGGTGATCTCTCCTTTCTTTCCTGTGGAATGAATGAACTTCTTTTGGAGAGACTGAGCCTCTCTATACCTCTGTGTGTATGTGTGTAACAATACTGACTTTGTAATGCGTGAACAACTGGAGACATTCTGGAACAAATGTCAGCTGGAATTGACAACTGGTTCTGTGAATGTAACACACAATCCCTGCTTCTTTGAAAGACATTTTTTTCTCATGTTACTGCATTTCCAGACAACCATACTGGCACATTTTTCCCTTACATTCTTACTACTGCCTATAATCCATCACTACAAAGAGCAGCCTTGGAAACAGCACTCGAGGGAGACATTATTTCCTTTCCATTTCTCTCTCAGAAAGAGCAACTTAGGATGGGTTGGGGCTTGGATTTAGGTTAGAGGAATATAAATAAGAAAAGAATATGCTTCTTTCCCTTGTTAAGATGCTAAGCCTCAAAAAGATCCTTGGTTTTAAAAAAGGCCGTCACCCTTTGGCCTGCGCTGAACATTAATGTTATATACCTGGTAATAAAGCCAGAGGATTTTTAGTGAGAGCTATTAAAGGGAAAGGCTGAGACAGGTTTCTTGGGTGAATGGAAATCACAGGCTCATAAATACAACCTGCGAGGTTAGTCTTGTGGTTAGCTAGGACTTAAAATTTGTGATTCCCCCGATTATATGGGTTGACAGGGGAACTATTGACTTTCTGAAACAAGACTGCAGTGCTCAAAATTATGACTTGAAAATAGAAATAACCAGGATTCCTAAGGCAACCAAAAATCCCAGCAGAACTGGATTAAACCACTCTTGGAGTATGGGCATGTGCTCTAGGTAAGTGAAAAACAGGAGAAATGCCATTTCCTCCTTTTAAAAATGAATGTTTCCATTTAAATTATCTTTGTGGCTTTTATTTTATTAACTGAACACAATTTTTATTGACCATACAGAATTTCTATCAACCTACCCCACATGTACCTGGAGTCAAATGATTATATTGCAAGTGTTTATTATTAGTCATAGCTTGATAATTTGCTAAAACTGAGTGGAAAGTCTATGTTAAAAAAAAAAAAAAAGAACTCTCTAGCTGCACCCAATCTAATTTTTCCCTAGAGTAGGGGTCTGAGTTCCTGCTTGTTTCAATAGCTAACAAAACTCTCAGGGACCTGGTCCCCAGGGAAATGCTGGGCACATCTCTAGGTGGCTTCAGAGGCAGCTGCAGTGGGGGACAGAGAGTTGTCCGGTTTCCTCCCGTTTCTGAAAAGTGTTTACACACCAGACTCGAAGCTTCCTTTTTTAACTTCTTGCAAAGTACAAAGGGGCCTGTTCACAGGCAGTGGACAAAGAACGTTAGCAATATCACTCAGAATTCTGTGGTTTTCGACAATCAAGGATATTATTTCTCTTTGGTAAAGGAGAGGACTTTTTCCATGCCACACTTTCCCTGTCCTTTTTAATACGATTTGACAGCACGGATTCAAAGGGAGGCTGCACAATTAGAAGGAGATAGAACCACAGCATCTGCGCTAAGAGCCCCCTTAGCTGCTCTAATTAGGGTCCCCTTATTCCATTGCTGTTTCTCGGGAGAGGACAGGGGGCTTTTTAATTGGGGCTATTAGAAGATCTCTTTGCACAATGACACCCTCTGTGAAGGGAAGACGCCAGCAAAAGCCATGCCCACTCTGCAATTACTTCTTGCAATTCTGAGAAATAATGGTATCTTGTGTCATTTAAAAATAAATCTGAGGCTTATTTCTTCTCTCTCCTCTGCCTACTCACAGGAGTTTCTTCGTGCCAATTAAGCAAACTTTCCATTACTTAAGGAGGTAGTTTGGCTTGTAACTGTCCCCTGATAATAAGACATATTATGCTGGGTTTCATTTGCCCACGGCTCCTTTATGCCAGATACAAGGCTCACTCAGATCTTGAATTTACTTTGTAGTGAACTGGTGCAGCTTTGGAACTCCCTGAGCCGTGTTCTGTTTGCACACCTCAAGACTCACCTGGAGCAACCCGCACGTTCAATGCTCTTGACTTCTCAGAATCACTTCCTCTTAAGAGAGCAGATGTAGTTGCGTATTTATGATCTATTCCAAGAAAAAAAAATTAAACATTTATCCGATAAACAAGCACAATCTTAGTATGTATTTCCTATGTTGGTTCAAAGGGTTACCAAGAAGAATGGGCTATTCATGCCAAGGCCTGGGTAGCAAGACACCATGAACTTTTTCCTGTTCTATAAAAAAATACAAATCCTTTGTAAAGCCAGTAGCTTCTCTGCTACCATAAATGCCATTGTCATTTCCTATAATGAAAAGCGTTGGCCCTTACATACAAAATATTGTTTACTTGATGTACAAACTACGTAACTTACATTTAATATGTAATTATATTTAGTGTCATGAGCAGTGTGGCATTTGTCATTGCTTTATAGCTTGGACTTTCAAGGAAAGTTTTTGAGAGCCACTAAGTCTACCCTGAGGGTAGATGTTCATAAGAACCCAATGTGATTTCTTACTGTTGGTCACTATTTTTTCTATTTTACTTACATGAAAAATGAGTCAAGAGACTCAGAACTATGCATTCTTCACACAAAAAAAGTTTCTTTAATATAATTTTCAAAACTAGAAAGATACCAAGTCTTAGTTTGACATTTCACTAACTATAGCTTTGGACAGAATATTTAACTTCTTTGAGTTTCAGGAGGCTTTTCTCAATCTAAAAAATGAAAATAATAACATATTCTTTTCACATTCTTTGAGAATTTAGGGGAAAGACTCTGAAAATGGTTATCGTACAAATATAGAGGGTTGATGATTTTATTAACCTGTGTATTAAAGGGCCTTATTACTAAGATATCAAAGGTAACGCTTGATACGAAACTGTTCTTGGGATGCTGACATAACATGATCACAAGTTTGAAGCTAGCCTTGGCAACTTAGCAAAACCTTGTCTCAAAATAAATAAAAATAACTCAGTGGTAGAGCACCTGCCTAGCACATGAAAGGCCTGGGTTCAATCCCCGTATCACATTTTCAAAAACCTACAACTTAGTCAAAAGTATTAATGGCACCCTTGCTTAAATCCAGAGGCAAGCACTTGTCCTATTGAAATGACCTACATGACCTTACCTGGTTCGCCTTACCTGGTGAAGAACATAAGAGCTTTGGGAAATAAGCGACCACCACAATGCTGCATCAGACACTTAAATGTTATACCTCTTAAGTAATCTACTTCAGTCCTTTCCTCAGCCCTGTGTGAGTGTCCTTGTTCATCAGGAGAGTAAAGACACACTTACATATGGCAAGTAACTGACTCGAAGTTACATGGCTAGTAAGAGGGAACACCAGGACTCTAACATAAGTCCATCTGTCTTTAAAACCTATTGTCACAGTGATACATTTTACACTGTCTTCAAAGATCAACTTCTCATATTATGAACCATCCATCAGGCCTGAAAGTCATGTGTGGCTACACACGTAGTGCCATGCCAGTGGTTTACAATCTATTCTGCTAGGTGGGTGCCTCTGTCATACTAGCTGTTAAATATTAACATCACCCATCCTGTCCTGATTTCCAATTATACCTATCAGCTCTTCCCTATGAAAAATCTACTGATGTCTCCATGCTTATTAAAGATTAATTCCAGCTCCTACTCACCACCTAGACCCACTCCGCTTCAGATCTTTCTAAAACGCTTTGATACCACCTCATCTTATTCTGCCTCTCTTTGCCTCACTTTCACTAATCCCCACTCAGCATCCCATCAATTTTGTCCTGTTCACCCAGTCTTCTAGCAATATTTTTCCAGTGCCAGGAGTTGAATCCAGAGCCTTCCACATTCTAGGAAAGAGCTCTATTACTGAGCTACATCCCCAGGTCTCGCCCAGTCTTTCTTCCACTCCTATGACCAATCCAGGGAGGAGAAAGATGCATGAATATTGGTGCCATGTCTTCCTTATACTTTTATTCCTTGGATTATCTAGATTCACTACTTACACACAGTCAGGACACAATAAATAATAAGTTGGGCGTAAAAGAAAATTAAAGCTAGAGATAAAAATAGGCGTTCTTTGACATTAAATGACAGATTTATTCTTCAATACTTACTCTGCCACTTTTGTACTTTCCTGTGGCTTTCAAGTATTTTGTGGATAATGAGAATGATCCAAAAAATAAAGACTAATAAAACTAAAATGTACCAAGTGATCTTCATGGAACAGGTGGTATCTGTAAAGAAAAAAGTACTATAAAGAAAAACACAATAAAATGCTACAACAGGTTAGAAGCAATGTGGTGGTACACATGCCCTTAATGGAAACTGTGAATATCTATCCTTAACTGTTACAGGGTCATTTGCTCTCCTGAATTCCTTCTCAGTGTATTAAAAGAGGAAATTTGACCAGGTGGCTTCCAGGGACCCATTTAACTCCAGAATTCTAAGGTTAATTTCACTTATAGGTTGTGCCAATATTAGCTTCACTACCATTGCTGTCAATAAGTTGAGAACACAACATATCAGTCTCAGAACCAGAGCCATTTGTAATAACAATTTTGATCCTGGGTGAATCAGCCCAAAAATACGTTCTCAAATCAACAAAGATTCAGTGAGTATAAGGAAGATGGCATAGAAAGAATGTAGCAGGAACAAACAAGGGCCTGGGCTAAGGCATAAAAGTGGCCAGGAGAGAAGAATAACCAGATCCTCTTTCCACTAGGGAAGAGTTCCATGGCTTACACACCAATGATCAGATCAGGTGTATGCACTGATTATGCCTTCAGTTGCCCTGGCCTAAACTTAACAGGAAGCAAGCATAAACCTGCTCGTTCAGATGTCAGTGAGGCAACATCAGCAGGATGGTCATCATAAGCAAATACTCAATACAATCTGCATTGGTCCTATAAAGGTACACTGCCCAGAAGACTCAGGGATCAGTGATTTCAATAGGAGTTACATCAAGTCAAACAACTGTCTATTGACTTTCTAAGCCACCTTACATACCCTATTCCTTGCACACAAAACATGGCTGGTACTTACCTAACTTAGCAGAATGTGTAACTTGTTTATACCTTTGGAGACTGCCTTGTGGGTTTTATGGTCTAGATGTTGCCTTACAGGAACCCAGATGTACACTACATAGCCATCCCACACTTAAAGAACAGGCTGAACAGAGAGAGAGCAGGTTGGCTTGTACAAGGCACTCAACCTCCACAATATCATTCCATGGTATTTAGACACCAAACCTGCATTCCTCACTCAGCAGAATAAAAGCACGCAGTTAAATCGCACAGGAGATTTACAGTGCCATCAAAAGCTAAGGTGGGCCCAAGGACAGATGTCTCATTAGGCAGCAAACTATGAAAACAGCCGTGCGTTCACCAAGTTTATACTGCAGTAGCAGAACATGCATGTTTAGGACTGAACTGAT
>RJWT010010284.1:0-24327 GCA_004365215.1 Cuniculus paca
TTCTAGGTTTAACAAACTTCTTTCATCTCTGGATTCCAAATATACATTTAACATCCTTTACTCTCATACCATTTAACAAAAACAGATCTAATTAATAGTCAAGAGACCCCCATCACTAATTCACCTCTCATTCTCAAACTGCTGAGGATAACACAACTACCAAAACAGATTTTTCAAAAAAATGAAATGACAAGTAAAGGGAACAAAACACTGGGCTATGAATGGGTGAGGCAAAAGTATGCAGGTCTTATGATGAGGTGTGTATATGTAAGTTGACGGGTTGGAAAGAAGCAGGTAAACAGAGAAGGATGAGTAGTGACTAGAATTATATGATGGTTGTGTAAGTGAATAAGGGGGAGAAGATGAGGGAGATATGGTTATTGTGCAGGTAATTTGGCCTGTGTGTCCACAAAGATATTAGTAATGATCATTGTCTGTTTTGGAGGTTATGTGGTCTATTACAGCCCCACTCCTAAGTACTCTTGCTGAGGTTGTCTCACTTCACTCATGCCTAGACTCCCCACATCACAGCTCTCCATTTCTTCTCCTTAAACAAACATTTGAGACTCTCTCCAGCAACATTAATATCACTCACAATGTTTTTCTATCTGATCTTCTCTGAAGGACTAGGCCCCCTATCTCCTCCTCTTAATGGGCCCTCTCATACTACTTGTCATATTATTACTTGTAGCTCCTTGTCTTTTCCTTCTCACCAGTCTCCTAGCAGACCCCTGGCCAGGAGTGACAGACTTCACAAACATGCCCAGACACAAAATTTGCCTTCACTTTCTGATCTTCCTCTCTTAGCTGACTATATTCCAATTCTCTCATTCCTCTGACATCTTCTCTGACAACATGCAGACCTTTGCCTTCCTCAGCCCTCTGAAGGTCACTCACCAGATCCCCCTCTATCTCCAGACCTAATCTATATTAAAATTTCTAAGCCCACAGGTTCAACTCTTCAACCTAAGTGGAACACACCACACCTGGTGTACCTTGCGACCCCAACTATGGTAAAGGTAGAGGCATTCCCATGCTGGTTTCACATCATCCAGACGAAGAGATATTGTCTACTACCTAGTAATCTCGATCCTGAACATGCCGAAGGGACTATATAGACCTCATGTCCAATAGCTCCCACCCATCTCTGATTAACATGACGTAAAAACTAGTGCTCTGCTGCCCCATTTGGTTCCAGCCCCTATATTGCTACCTGCTCTTTGTTTTTATTATAGCTGCTTCACTTAATGGCTTGTAAACATTGTCTCCAACTAAGTGAACACCACTCTTTGGGATCCACCTCCTGGTTGTCATAGTGGGGCTCCCTAGACATGTGGGCCCCCATCTTAATGCCCATAATGGGCCCCCTAATTACTATAATTTTTTTTTTGCTTTTCACTCCCTATGCCTGTAGGCTTCTCTCATGGTTTATCCAGTCCAGGATACAAGTGTTTACCACCAAAGAGATCCTTCTCCTGAGCGACATCACTGCTTCATGAACTCAGATGGGATGGACCCCTAAGCCCACTCCTCTCCCTCTAGGCCCTACATTGCCCTCATTCAGCAGGAAGCAGCTAGAGAGACTAATGGCACCCCTTAACACCAAAGAGATGGGAATGATAGGTCCCCCAACTGAGACTTGCTCAGCCATCATGGTGACAGACCACACGTTGAACCATAATGGTGTCTAGCTCCTTCCCAGAAACCCCTGCAGTTTCTTCTTCCCAAACTGCCTTTGCCAGACCCCCTGCATACCACAAATGCTCCTACCCACTTCAGCCACATCTTGCTGAACAGCTCATGTCAGCAGCCCTGTGCCCTCCCCCATCAGAGTACATTTAAGCTCACCCCTTGCCTTTGTCTTCAGAGAATCAGCACACCTGTGAGTGCTGGTTTCTCGGTGCCCAATCTTATCTCTTTCCTCCCTTTTCTCTGTGCTGCTCATGTTTTTCTAGCTGCCTCAGATTGAGTAAATAAAACAGCTCAATCATCGATGATGACACTTACCTGCCATTGCTGTCACAAGCCAGGCCACCTTAAGAGGGACTGCCAAGAAAAGCCCCCTAAGCCATGCCCTGATTGCAAAGGTGACCACTGGAGGTTGGACTGCCCTCTGAGGCCAAGGCCTCAGAGTTCAGATCCATCCTATCAGTTGGTCCAGCGAGACTGATGGGCCCCAGGGTACTCTCTGCTCTCCCTCTGGCTGGACTGTCATCTCCAAGGAGGAGCCCCAGGTAATCATGACTATAGAGGGAAAAAAACCAGCCTGTTGCTGGACAGTGGTGCAAGTCTCACGGTCCTTCTTTTTAGTCCTGGCCTTCCAGTCACCATACCTCAGTGAAAGGAGTCACTGGAGAGGTGGTAATTCGCTATTTTTCACAACCCCTCGGCTGTAGCTGGGATGGCTTTCTGTTTACACATTCATTTTTGATTATGCCTGAAAGTCCAGTTCCCCTCTTAGGGAGAGAAATCTTATCATGTTTAAATACTATAATATATATATGCACCCTGGTCAAATACACTGTCTTCCCTTCATGGAGACAGAAATAAAACCTGAAATATGAGCAACTAAAGGTAAAATAGGTAGGGCAATAAGAGCTGCTCCAGCACAGATACATCTCAGAGATCCTATTTTTCCTCATCAAAGGCAATATCCTTTAAGACCTGAAGTTAAGAGAGGATTACTACCTATAATTGATAATTGAAGGACATGAGGTTTGCTTAAGCCCTGTAACAGTCCATGCAATACTCCAATCTTGGGAACCCAAAAACCCAACAGGGAATGGAGGTTAGTACAGGACCTTAGGTTAATAAATGAGGCTGTAGTGCCAAGTCACTCTGTGGTACCTAACCCATATATTCTCCTTTCTCAAATCCCGGGGGATACCAATTGGTTTTCAGTGTTAGATTTAAAAGATGCCTTTTTCTGTGTTCCCTTACATACAGATACCCAATTCCTTTTTGCTTTTGAAAACCCACATGACCAGGCATCTCAATTGACATGGACTGTGCTCCCCCAAGGATTCAGGGATAGTCCACATTTTTTTGGACAAGTGCTTTCCCATGACTTAGAATATTTTGAGTTTCCCCAGGTCACAGTTTTACAATATGTAGGTGATATACTGTTATGCGCCCCCTCAGAAGAGATCTGTAGCCAGGGCACTTGTGCTCTACTAAATTTTCTAGCAGACAGAGGTTACAAGGTTTCTAAATCTAAGGCACAACTTTGCAGTCTTGAGGTAAAATATTTAGGCCTCATCTTATCCAAAGGGACCCGAAGACTAGGAAAAAAAAATTAAACCAATCCTCTCCTTCCTACAACCCAAGAGTCTAAAACAGCTAAGGGGATTCTTAGGGATTACAGGCTTTTGTCACATTTGGATACCCAGATATGGAGAGACTGTACGACCCCTCTATCAATTTATAAAAAAAAACCCAAAAGGCAGATACCCATATTTTAATTTGGGAACCTGAGTCCCAAGCTTCATTCTAGGAGCTTAAACAAGTGCTTTAAACTGCCCCCAGCCTGAGCCTCCCCACAGGACATCATTTCAATTTATATGTTGATGAGAAGTGAGGAGTGGCCTTGGGAGTGCTTATCAAGGATCAAGGACCTGCTCAATAGTCTATAGGGTATCTGAGCCATGAATTAGATATTGTAGCAAAGGGATGGCCTGCTTGCCTTAGAGCTGTGGTAGC
The DNA here is from genome assembly GCA_004365215.1 of Cuniculus paca. Lineage (NCBI taxonomy): Eukaryota > Metazoa > Chordata > Mammalia > Rodentia > Cuniculidae > Cuniculus > Cuniculus paca. The sequence continues at coordinate 3,700 of RJWT010010284.1, forward strand.
TGAAGCTCTCTTAGTACCAGAGGCATCCAAGCTGACTTTAGGTAAAGATCTCATCGCATATACACCTCACAATGTGACAGGACTTCTCTCTTCCAAAGGGAGTCTATGGCTGTCAGACAACTGACTTCTTAAATACCAGGCTCTACTTTTAGAAGGACCAGCTATTCAAATAAAGACATGTTCCTCCTTAAACCCTGCCACCTTTTTACCAGAGGAGGAAGAAATTGAGGCTGACAGGCATGACTGTGAACAGGTAATTCTCCATACATATGTGGCTAGAGAAGACTTGTTAGACATCCCCCTTACTGACCCTGATTTAACCCTCTTCTGTGATGGCAGCTCCTTCATAGAAGATGGAACAAGAAAGGCAGGGTTTGCAGTGGTAACTTTACATCAGACTCTTGAAAGTTCCTCATTTACACCTGGAACTAGTGCTCAGCTAGCAGAACTCATAGCCCTGACCAGGGCCCTCCAGCTCGGCAAAGGACAAAAAGTCAATATTTACACTGATTCAAGACATGCTTTCCTAGTATTACATGCTCATGCAGCCATATGGAAAGAAATTATCTTACTGCCAAAGGATCTCCCATAAAAATATCATAAGGAGATAGATGATCTTTTATTGTCTGTCTATATGCCCTCTAAAGTGGCAGTAATTCACTGTAAAGGACACCAAAAAAAATTAAGTATCTCAAGGTAATCAACTAGCTGATACAGCAACTAAAAAGGCTGCCCAAGGGCCTCCTCTTCAGGCTCCCCTGATCTGGGAAGGATCTCTTGATCATACTCGACCCAAATACTCTCAGCCAGAAATTGAATGGGCTCTCTCCCATGGATGCCAGTTCCTGCCATCAGGATGGTTACAATCAGATGATGGTAAATTGTTCCTTCCCAGTGCTAGTCAATGGAAAATTATTAAAACTTCACATCAAACCTTCCATTTGGGGAGAGACAAAACCCAACAGATGGCTTCAAAGTTATTCATAGGACAAAGGCTTTCCCAGACAATACAACAAATAATTAAAACATGTGAGCTCTGCCAAAAAAAAAATCCTCTCAACTGAACTATAGTTCCTCCACGTATACAAAGACAAGGTAAATACCCAGGGGAAGACTGGCAACTCAATTTTATTCATATGCCAAAAAGCAAGGGATTTCAGTACTTATTAGTCTGGGTAGATACTTTCACAAACTGGGTTGAAGCTTTCCCTTGTAGGACAGAAAAAGCACAAGTAGTAGTAAAAGTTTTGGTCTCAGAAATCATCCCCCAGTTTGAACTCCCTAAGACCTTCTTTTAAAGCAACAGTTACCCAAAATGCCTCTCAGGCACTGGGCATTCTCTATCACCTCCACTGTGCCTGGAGACCCCAATCATCAGGAAAGATAGAAAAAGTAAATGAGACCCTAAAAAGACAAGTTCATAAAATGACTCAGAAAACCCACCTTCAATGGACTCACTGCCTTTAGCTCTAATGAAAATAAGAAATACACCTCAAATTCTAGGCCTCAGTCCATTTGAAATGCTTTATGGATGCCCTTTTCTTACTAATGATTTTCTTTTCGATAGAGAAACAGATGCTCCACTAAAAGACATCACCTCATTAGCTAAATTCCAACAAACTCTTCAAGAGCTAACAGAATCTCAACCTAAAGAAGAGCAAAATCCTATATTCCAATCCTGGAGATTTAGTACTGGTAAAATTCCTTCCCTCATCAGCTCCTTCTCTAGGACCAACTTGGGAAGGACCATACACAGTAATCTTGTCAACACCTTCTGCTGTCAAGACGACAGGCCTGGACTCTTGGATACATCATACCAGACTCAAGCCCTGGAAGCCAGAGACTGTAACTGAAGGTAGTCAGTCATCTACACACTCCTGCGAACCCATAGAAGACTTAAGGTTCCTGTTCAAAAAACAAACCAAGACTTCAGATAAGTAATGTTACTATTAGCCCTGTTACTATTCACCTCACCACTTCAAGGAAGATACAATTCCTTTCTAAGGTGGGCACACAAATATGCAAAATCATTACAACAAACCTCCTGCTGGATATGCGGCCTACTCCCCTTGTCAAATACATGGTGCATATCCAAGGAGATGACTGGAATAAATTACAAGACTATATTAATGAGATACAAAAAAGTTCAAGAACTCAAAGCTTAGCCCACCATTACAAAGTAACAGAATGGCCTATAAACTATACTCTTAATGATCCAGGACGTAATCGAACCTTTTCTAACAAGGCCACTGAAGCCTCTCTATAAGCACTAGTGAGGCCCCTATAAAATAAAGGTCCTACCTTAAGGGCCAACAACCATAGATATAAAGATGGCTATTTTCAAATATGAGATGAATATATATGGTTAACTCCTACTATAGGATATCTCAGTAGAAAGGCCCCTTTATATTGGGAACAAAAAAAATCACTCCTATTCTCATTGGCCTAACTCCACTAAGTATTTGTGATGGGCACCCCTTGAACAATGTATCCACACAATAACTTTACAGGCTAATGACTGGTTTGCAACAGACTAGTTCAATAATCCTGGGATTAGGTGGACAGCCCCTAATGGCACTCATTGGTCTTGTGGGACCAATTTGTGGCCCTGGCTACCCCCTGGATGGATAGGAAGATGTACATTAGGGTTTGCCTGGTTACAAGGCAGGAGTGTCAAGAGTATTGACAAACCTGCCAATCTACCGCACCTACAACATCAATGGTTCAGAGTGTGTTTTACTGGTATGATCATATGGCCTCTATCTTTATCCCTATCCTAGGATTAGAAGATGTCATGCAACATATCAAAGCCCTAACTGACTATACTCAGCAGGCCCTAAATGACACTGCTGCTGGTCTCTCTTTCCTAAATGAAGAAGTAAAATTAATGAGACAGGCTGTCCTCCAAAATAGAATGGCATTAGACATTCTAATACCAGCACAGGGGGGTACTTGTGCAATTGTAAAAATTGAATGCTGTGTGTACATTCCTGATCCTCCTGATAATATCTCAATAGCTGTTCAAGATATTAGATGACAAATTAATGACATGTCAGATTCTAAAATTCCCTGGACCCTATCATTTTCCTCCTTATGGGAAGCAATTACTAGCTCCTCTTGGTGGAAATCTTTGTTAACCATACTCATATTCTGTTAATTTTATTATTTGGGCCATACATACGTGTTTCTTTGGCTTTGTTTCCTCCAGACTTAGAGCTGTATGCCCACCCAAGATAAAGCTGCCTGGTATCTATTGAGGACCTTTAGATAGACCCTCTGTAGAATATCTCTGACTGCCAATCAACAACTATGACCCCTTTCAGCCTGAAGAAGCCAGATCGGTCATCACCGATTATCCCTCCCAGCAGTTCGGGTTACTTCTTCAGAGGAGGGAATGTTACAGGAAGCTGAGATAGAATTATTATAGGCAGTCAGACAAGGCCAGGTCCTCTAAGGAGCCAATGCAAAAACCTAGATAACTTGCAACTGTAAAGGAGAGGAACACCTCCTACTGTGGGCTGGACCCAGGACAACAGAGCAAACAAATGCACCCACTTCCCAAGGACTGATATTCTAAATGGGTCTGTAGCTCCCTGAGGAAGCCAGAGTCACCTGTCTCGACCCCCTAGGGGAAGAGTCACTGCTCCTTAAACATGCTCACTGGCTACATGACTTGCTTCCCCATTTGTCCCGGACTTAATCAATTTTACCTGAGCAATTAACCTTATTGGTTAACCATAGTTCTGTCCCACCTTATGCACCACTTAGGAATTCCCATTCTTCCCCACCTTGGACCCACCTACTCTATAAAAAGTCCCTAAAAATGACAGAGTCTCTGGCAACCCACCTGGGACCCCTTCTGTCTCTCTGGCAGAAGCTTTTTCTTTCTCCCAATAAATATATTCTGCTCTTAAAAAAAAATTCTAAACAACCCATTGTCAGTAATGAAATTAAAGAAGTAATTAAAAAATTACCAACAAAGAAAAGCCCTGGTCCTAAGAGAGTCACTGCTAAATTTCAAAAAATGTGGAGATCTAATGCTCCTCTCCTTGAGCTCTTTAATAAAATTGAAAGGGAAGCAATACTCTCAAAGTCATTCTCAGTAGCAACTATTACCCTATATCAAAACCAGAGGAGGATCCAACCAAACTAGAGAACTAAAGGCCAATCTCTTGCATGAACATAGACAAAAATTTCCTTAAGAAGATACAGCAAATAGAATGCAGTAAATCATCAAGGGGGTTACATACCATGACCAAGGAGGTTTCATCTCAGGGATGCAGGGATGATTCAACATATGCAAATCAATAACTGTAATTCACTAAGTTAACAACACCCAGGATAAAAAAACCACATGATCATCTCAATAGATGTGGAAAAAGTATTTGACAAATTCCAACATCAATTCATGATAAAAATGTTAAAGAAAATTGGAATAGAAGGTCTTTATCTCAACATGATGAAAGCCATCTATGATAAACCAACAACCAATATCATACTGAAGAGACAAATCTGAAAGCATTCCTATAAAATAACGAAATAAGACAAGCGTACTCACTACTGGCACTGCTGTTCAATACAGTTCTGGAAACATTAACCAGAGCAATTAGACAAAAGAAAGAAATAAAAGAAATAGGAAAAAAAGAAGTTGAATTATTGTCATTTGCTGAAGACATAATCTACATAGAAGACCCCAAAAATCTCACTAAAAAACAATTAGTAACCAAATTCAGCAGCACAGCGGGATACAAAATCAACACTCAAAGATCAATAATGTTCCTGTATACACATAACTCACTGAGAAAGAAATTATGGAAATATCACCTTTCACAATGGGATCAAAAAAAAAAAAGAAATAATCACTATAACAATCGAAGTGATAACTACAGTATTCTGAAAAAGGAGATGGAAGGGGTTGTCAGAAAATGTAAAGATATATCTAGTTCTTGGATAGGCAAATCCAATATATTAGAAAACTTCATATATAGGAGGTCCAATAAAGTCATGGGCTACAAAGATAGAGCAGAGAACTCATATGCTGAGAAGGAACTGGAGAATTGAAAAGATGGCCTAAGGGCATCACAAGGAACAGCATAATTCTACCCTTTGCAACCTCAAAATTGCAAAAGTAAAAGACTTTTCTTTGAGAAGAAAGCCCCAAAGCACCATGTTTCAGAATGGTAGTGGCCTAGAGAATTTGTTCTTCAGAATTGTATTCAGAATGCTCAGCAATTCAGGCATTCGACCCCTCTAGCCAAGAGAGAGGGAAGACTGACTACTGCGCCAGCTGGCAGCAGACCCTGGCATCCTCAACATGGTTCTGGTTTTAGGTGCACAGAGAATGCAAGAGTTGTGGTATAGGAAGACTTCCACTCACATTTCAGAAGGTCTAGGAGTCCAGGCTGTGTGTCCCTGATAGGTCAATATGTGAAGCTGCGAGTGTGAAGTTGAAGGTGGAGTGATGACTTCAGAAGTTTGGAAAACCCAGAAATATGAATCATCGGAGCATAAATGCAAGGAGGAAGCAAAGTACACCCCAAAGGAGCCATGGGAACTACAACTACCAGCAATGCCATAGGGGCTGGATCACTCAAACCTTTTGGAGTTCACAACTTGGTGCCGATTGCTTAAAATACTGCCCATAGAACTACAGAACTGAATGTTTGCCTTGCTAGATTCTGGACTTGCTTTGGTCCCATTTCATTGTATCCTTGTTTGTAACTTTTGGAATGGAAATGTCTGGTTTATGCTACTGAATGATGGAAGTTCATTGCTTTCTTTCATTTTTACAGGGGCTCACAATAAAGAATTCGCATTAAGTCTCAGGAGACTTTGGACTTGGACTTTTTAGCAATGCTGAAACTGTGAGGACTTTGAAAACTCTTAGAGGTGGACTAAATGCCTGTTGCATAAAGGAATGCACATGAGTCTTCAGGGGGCCAGGGACAGAAAGTTATGTTTGGCATTAGATGTTCCCAAAAGCCTCATACAGTCATAGGGGCAGGATTCCAGAGTCTGTGATTGATTCATGGCCCAGTGCTGTTTAGGGAGCTGTTGAGGCTGGAGATTGATTACGTGTGGGGCTAACACAAGGCCAGCCCTAAAAACCCAGAGAGCCCAAAGCAAGTCATGTAAACAACCTACTCTGGCTCCAAGAATGCAAGGGGACCACTTCAGCCAAACAAGCTGCTAGGCATTGGCGTTGAAACTGACATCTTCCTCTTGAGTGTATAAATAAATGTGCTACAGTGGCTGAGCAGTTCCTTTCCTCCCATCAGGAGAGTAAGGGCTCCACCTGACCCCAGCTTTTGTCTCTTATTTTCCCATCCTCTTGTGGTCCTCCACCCCAGGAACCTCTACAGCTGCAGCTGGTTGTTGCTACAATGTGGGATAAAGGGTGTGAGTTCTACACCTGCCCTAGAGAAAGTAGCTTGCATACAATGTAAGAGACTAATAGAGGTTTGTCATTCCCTTCTCTTTGCTTTTGGTGTCTTCTTTTGCTAGGCATGGGTGCCCCTCTGCCAAGCTACCCTCCCTTGGAGCCAGCTGGTTGTGGGCTAAAATCTCTAAAAACTGTGAGCTAAATAGACCTTTTCTTCTTTAACTTTGGGTGTTGTGTATTTTGTCTCAGTGATGAGAGAAAAGTAACTAAGATGAACAAAAGAAAAAGTAATCCAATCAATCCATGGGGAAATAATTTGAACACTTTTCCCCTCAGGAATTCCAAATGTTCAACAAATAGATAAAAATGTGGTCAAAAAGTTTAGGCTTCAGAGAAGTGCAAATCAAAATTACATTTTTCACAGTCCAGTTCAAAAAGTCTATCATTATAAAAATAAATAATAAATGTTGGAAAAATGTAAAGAAAAAAGAGTTTCTATACTCTGTTGATGAGTATTTGGCCACTACAGAAAGAAGTATGTATGTTTATTGGAAAAGTAAAAATAGAACTACCATATTATCCAGATATAGCAGTCCTAGGTATATTTCCAAAGGAAATAAAATCAGCATATAAAAGATACTTGTGCCGGGCATGGTGGCACACACCTGTAATTCCAGCACTCAGGAAACTGAGGCAGGAGGATCATTGCAAGTTGGAGACCAGCCTGGGCTAAAAGGAGAGCACATGGCCAGCCTGAATTGCAAAGTCTGACTCAAAAAGACAAAAAAAAAAAAAAAGAAAGAGAGATACCTGCATATTCACTTTTCTCTTTTATTATAGGCGAAAGGGAGGGGAAGAGGAAGTAAGTAGAACTATATGCAATGTACAGGTACCTAATAACCTCAGTAAATGTAAACATTATTTGTCATAAACGTGATCTGAGAATGATAATTCCCATGTTTATTGTGGGAATTTCCACAAAAGTAAGATATGGAATAAGCTTAAGAGATTGTCAAGAAATGAATGGAGAATATTTGTTTTATGCAATCATAAAGAAAAATAAAATCATAACATTTATGAGAAAATGCATGTAATTAACAGTCACCATGTTGAGAGAAATAAACAAGAAACAGAAAGGCAAATATCCTATGCTTTCTCTCATTTGTGGAAAATGAAATGGTGACCTGAAAGTAGAAGTGAGAAGCAGAAGTGAGAGAAGTGAGATTCTGAAGGAAGGGGAACGAGTCTAGGGAAGGGAGACAGGAGACAGTGGATAGCAAGGCAGGGTAGAATGAAAAGGAGATATAATTAAAAATAATACACGCATATATGGAAGTGTAACAGTGAAGCCCATTAATTTGTTTTTCTTTACTATATGTCTGTGATACAAATAAGTTATATACATCTTAGGTAAACACATTAATTTGTACAAATAATAGGAGTTAACTATATAACAATAAGAGGATAATCAAAATTATACAGAATCAAATAGAAATAACAAAAGTGCCATTCATCAAAAAAAATCTTAAATACATATGCACCTAACAATACTGTTTTGAAATACATGAATCAGAAAGTGACAGAAATGAAAGCAGAAATAGAAAAATCCACAATTACAGTTCAAAATTTCGAAATACTTTTCTTGAATGACTTGCTGGGACAGGACTTTCTAGTATGTTTCTCCTTGCAGAAAAATCCATTTGAATCATGGTCCATGTATGTGATTTTTTTTTTTCTTTTTGCCACTCGGGGAATCAATCTCATGACCTCACACTTGCCAGGCAGGTGCTTACACTACTGAGCTAAATAAATCCCCAGCCCTATATGTGGATTCTTAAAAGAGTTAAGGAAATGTTACGGTTTGTATATAAGTGCCCTCCCCAAGCCTCATGGAGTCATGGCTGAATCTAGTGCTTGTGATTGATTTGTTGTCTAGTGCTGGGATTGGCAGTTTGAGTTGTGCACCCGCCCAGTGGTGGAAGGAGGCAGGTTTTCTCTTTTTTGCGCAGTTCGCTCTTGCCACTTGCAGCCAGCTGCTATGAATGGCTGCCTTCTCAGCCACGAAATTCTGCCTTGGAGCCAGCTAAGTACGGACTGAAACCTCCAAAACTGTAAGAAATAAACCTCTTCTTCCTTCATGTTGGGTGCCAGGTATTTTGTCTCAACAACGAGAGAAAAGTAACCAAGACAGGAAACAAGGTGAACAACTGGAGCAGTTGGGTAAGGCATGGAAATTATGAAAAAAATTCAGTACAGATAGCTTGATATTTCACAGGTACTCCAGTGTGCAGAGAAATGCCTTCCACATGTGAAAGAATAGGGAAATGAGCACAAGGCTTTCCCTTTAACACAAACACTACTTTCTGCATCTATCAGAAGCCAGCAGTGGGGAGATCTCTTGCCTGAGTCTCTAGACCAGCTGTGAAGACTCAGTCCCAATGTCTACCCATTACCAGGCCGTCCCAGAAGCTTCAGGCTCCAGGTAAGTTCCCAGCACTTGCCCAGGTACCATAATCCTAGACTCTGAGCCAGAACCTGCAAACAACCTCCCCCAGCATGAGCCACTGCCTAGGCCCCAAGTGTGGGCATGTCAGATTCCAGTTATAGGCCAGCTCTGTGAATACAAGTTGCAGTTCTACTCCAGTCTTCACTGGCCGAGCTCACATGGCCCCAGGCTTTAGGCCTATTCCAACACTGGTCCAAACCTTACGATGCCATACTCAAAGCAAGTACTTGTAGTCCCAGACTCCACTTCAACCTGCTAACAGTGTCAGGTCAACAACCCCAGCCTCAGGTACCAGGTGGGGCCTCACAGACACAGAATTCAGGCCTGCCCAATTTCAGGCCATAACCTATACCTTTTACACATCAGCAAGCCAAGATCTAGGTTTACTGCAGCCAACCAAGGATGTGTCTTCTGGTGAGATCTCAGGCCTCACCTGTCCCATGGGTCCAGATTCCATGACTATGACTTGAACTCAGAATCTATCGTCCCCTGACACCAAGGTCCAGGCCTGCCCCCAGGGGCCCAATCTTTAAGTCGATCCTAGAGCCAAGGTAGGTACCTGGCTTTAGGAGTCATGCTAGGCCATAAGTTCCACACCTGCCCTCTACGCTGGCCTCCACAGACCCAGGCTCAAGGCCTGTCCCAACACACGGACAAAACTGGGCTTCAGAGGACACAGGTTCTAGACTTGCTGTAGATAATCCAAGGTGTAGAATAACCCCAGTAGACCCTGTACCATGCTGGCCCCCATGGACTGAGATTCCAAGACTGATTCACAGACACTTGCTCCCAAGGAGCCCCCACACAGACTCAGGACTCAGCCAGCCTCCTCATAGACTGAGGTTGCAGGCTAACTCCAACACCAGATCAGCTCCTGTGTACTCAGGATCCAGGCAGATTCCAACAGAATCAGATGCCAGGCCCTTCTGAGCACCCGGTTAGCTCCTGTAGACTCAAGCTCCAGGATCACTACAGCAGTAGACTGGCCTCTATGGGCCTAAGTTTCAGACCTTACCACACAGGTAAAAGGGCTAAGACCAGACTTGTGGACATGGTAAACATCCAGACAAGGCTACCTACACACTGCCCATTTGCTTCAGTTTTAAGGACATGCATACACTGAAAGTGAAGTGATAGTAAAAGATATATCATGCAAATGGAAACAAAAAAAAAAACAGCAAGGAAATTTCTATTAGATACAACAAATTTGTGTAAAAATCCTATAAAGTAAGACAAAAAGGCCATTGTATAGTGATAAAGGAGTTAAGATAGGAAAGAAGCCATGAGATCCTTGATTTGTTTTGGATGTGAAATGTTTTATTATTACTCAGTTTCTTTATAACCAAAATGAAATATAATTCAGCCTTAGCACAGAGGAAATTTTGCTATTTGTGACAACAAGGATGAAAGTGAAGGACAATAAATCAGATACAAAGAGAAATAGAATTCACAATCAAATTAATATGTGAAATCTAAAATCATTAAATTCGTAACAGATGTTAAGGTAGCCATTATTGATTTCTTATTGTCTGATTTGAAGGCTTGTAATGCTGTGACTCTTCTGTTTTATCTGGTTTTATATTATTTTGTTTTGTTTGAATTTATTGTGTGTGAATGTATGAACAACCATTTCAAAGAAAACAAGAGACACTAGGGTAGCCAGTGAAAAGAGGGCAACAGGGAGGTGTTGATCACGTGGAAAAAACTGCAGTTATGAAAAAATGTGTAATTTCAAGTCATCTAAAATACATCTAAATGTGACTGACTATAGTAAATAAACCTGTATTTCCAAACTGAAATTTGTGCAAAAATGATCTTAATATTTTTAAAAATGAAAAACAAAAATGATAACTATGTAAAGTGATGCATATATTAATTAGCTAATTTTTGTGAATCTCACAATGTGTACCAAAGTCATATACCTAAAGACATAGTTTTTGTCAATTTTATTTTTTTTATTTTAAAGAGAATAAAACAAAACAAAACAAAACAAAACAAAACAAAACAAAACAGAACAGAGTTAAACACAACAAAGCATATCAGAACAGAACACTGCAAGCAATACAGGTCTTTAAAACATAACAAAAGGAGATTAACAATGGCTACCCTAGTGTCTCTTGTTTTCTTTGAAATGGTTGTTCATACATTCACACACAATAAATTCAAACAAAACAAAATAATATAAAACCAGATAAAACAGAAGAGTCACAGCATTACAAGCCTTCAAATCAGACAATAAGAAATCAATAATGGCAATCTTAATGTCCTTTGCTTTCTTCAAAAAAGCTATTCATATCTTCTTGCATATTGTAATCAAAGAGTATAAAACAGATTTAAACCAATCAAATCAAAGAATAAAAGCATTACTGGACTTCAGAACCTTCTCCCCATATTTACTGGGGATTTTGTATGTTATTGAGTCTTTCAGTTTCTTACACTAGGGAGATGATGCAGTGTTTACACATGTGAGTTTAATTTATTTCACTTATGAGTATGGTCTCAAGTCGCATCCATTTACCTATAAAAGCCTCAATGTGATCTTTATAGCTGACTAGTACTCCATTGTATAAAAGTACATCCTTTTATCCATTCCTCAATTATTTTTGTCAATTTTACTTCAATAAAGATGGAAAATGTATTCAAATATTAAAAATGTAAAATATAACATTTTGTATTGTTCTGGTAGCATTAACAGAAACACTGAAGGGTCAACTATTTGGATATAAAACAATTACCTTTTCCAAAATACTTCTCACACTGTAAATCAACATCAGCACAACGTCCTTGGTAACATATGTTCGTTGTTTTACATACATATCCATCTGGGACATATGTATCATTTGGACAATCTGCTGAAGTTCCAGGACAATACTCAGCAAAATCACAGTAACTGTCTTTTCTGGCCCTGCACTGAACATTTGTACCTGCAATCTAACAGAAATTAAGATATAAAAAATTACTCATAACATTGTTTAGTGTATCAACATTTGTTTCAAAAGTATGTGAAGTACTGGATTCGTGCTCATTATCTTTTTTATAATTATGCTTACTATTAAAATACTTGGAAAGTCACCAATTAAAATGGAGATAAGAAATATATATAATATGTATATGAACAAGTATAATAAGAACACAGTAAGATAAAGTCAAAGTTTTACTTGTGTTTTTAGTACAATGTAGTAAAGTTCACTTTTAGCATAGGGAAACCATTCCTTTTTACCGAAAGTCTTTAATTTCCAAATAAAATACTATATACTTATTCAAACTGCAATTCATAACTATAGAATAATTCCACATTCAATGACAAATGTGAAATACTGTATAAGTAAATGAGAATTAACAAAGGGAAACAGATGAGTGAGAAAAGAAATAGTTCAACTATGGGAGTTTTTGACAGAACCTTATTGTAATCTTTCTCCTGAACTGTATTGTACTTCATTAATTCTTTCATATGTAGTATTCTAAAATTCTATATGAAGAATCTTAAAGGGCTGGGAATTTAGCTCAGTGGCCTAAGAGCCTGCCTGGCAAGCATGAGGATGTAAGTTCGATCCCTGGTGCCAAAAAAAAAAAAAAAAAAAAAAGCCAGGCGAGGTGGCTCACACCTGTAATCCCAGCACTTGGGAAACAGGCAGGAGGATCGTTGCGAGTTCGAGACCAGCCTGGGCTACAAAGTGAGCTCAAGGCCAGCCCAAACTGCATAGCAAGACCCTGTCTCAAACCCCCCCCCACACACAAAGAATCATTTAAATAAACATACATCTCCTAATCCTTAATTTATGATTTTAACTTGATACTAAAATGATTACAGAAGTAAGAATGTAACATGATAATATTCTAAAAGAAAACATAAAGCCATGACAGTTAATAGGACAGGATCCATTGTAGGGATTCCAAAAGAGATTTTTTTCACAGGGAAAATTTCTTTTGAATACACTAGAAGAACTTTAAAAGAAAGGAGGAAACAACATTCAACATTTCGCCATATAAACTAAAATGTTACTTTCAAATCAAATAATCTTTCAATCCCAAGTTTATAGTTTAAATTTTTGTTACACTATTTGGAAAATGATACTTCTACTGGGTTGCATTCCTTATACATGGATGAAAAATTCTGTAGTTTTCATATGCATATGCATGCAAACTTATCAGAAACAGTAACAACATTTTTGATATATAAATGTATAAATATTAATTGAAATGACTTTACTTCACTGGAGATCTCCTTACTGACAAGCTCTACAACAGTTCTCAATTGACGCTTAAAAATAACAGCATCAAATTAATTAATTTTAAACAGAGGTCTCAACATACGACAAAAGTTCATAAGAACGGAAACATGACTTTGAAAGAGTCACTTATTCTCACTTAAACCTGTAGTTTAAAGTGTTCTATAACTGTCCAGGACATAATTCAATACAGTCTTAAACATAATAAAATTAAATCTTACTTTACACGATTGGCAGCATGGTCCTTCAAGACACTGTGAAGATCCTTTCAATCTACAGGTTCGATGATCACAGCAGTTAGTAACTCCACATTGCTGTGAATAAATGAAATGCACATATAACAATAAAGATCAACAGTAATAAAATTTTTGATAGGCACTATATTTGCTGGGGTTAGTTTTTGAATTTTGCAAAAGGATGTAAAGATTCCTGACACAGAATTTAGCAACCATAAATATACTTAAAGTATTAATGAAGAACTTTAACTTCAGATCATACTATAATAACTGATATGCCACTTACATTCCTACCCAACTAGAAAATTGGAAAAAAAAAACACAAAGTAATTTTTTTCCAGAAATTGAATAGCAAGCAAAGCAGAATTTCAATTTACTGGAGAAATGGAACAGATGAGTCAAACTCTAACCACCAGTTTTCCATCGGGGGGATTCTTCCAAGCACAACGACTTAAAAAGACAAAGATGGCTGTTTCAAGTCGCTGAGTTAGTGGTTAAATTACTGGTGTTCACTGAGTTACCAAGTTAAAGAATGGTAGAATTCTTCATGGCAGTCATCACTGCATGGACTTAAAAGTATATTAAACACTACAGAAAAACATGGGAGAACATAAAGAAACTGTAATGTAAACATATCAAGAGAAATGGAAGAAAAGGAAAAAATATCAGCCTCCATCAAGAGGTCTGCGTGTAATTGTAGTTCAAAAGAAAAGAAGGGGGCAAAGAAGTGGTTGCTGACATTTTTCCAAATGTATTGTAAAGTAAAATCATACATATCTGGGAAAATGATCTATCCTGCAGGACAAATATCAGTAGATTCACACTTTGTACTCAACTGCTAGAAACCCAAAGATAAAAAGAAAATCTTGAAAGCAGCTATAAAAGATAACAATTTCATTCATAAGAAAATGTTTAGTACTGCATTTCATATGGCTGTAACTTTAATTATTGTTAATTCCATGGTGTATTAAATATATTCATGCCTTCTGGATGTACAGGTCTGCTAAGATGTAAACTAGGATTGTTTATGGCGGTAACCTTTTTCTTTTAGACCCAGATATCTGCTTTTAATTGTGCTCCAGCAACTTGTGATAAGAGGCATATGTCAAACCAACAAAAGACCACCTGTCACAAAATATTTTTTAAAAAAACAAGGCTTCTGTGATGTACATGTTATATACATTACATATTGTTAGACACTAAACAGTGCAGACAAGGTCACAAACTTCTTTGATGACATCCTATTAAAGAATAACAAATTAAATGAATTTCTTTGTCATTTAATGTCTAGTGATCAAAAGGAGATGACTGGCTAAAAAGGCTGTTCTATACTGTGGTGGTCATTTAAGTGTGTTACAAAATAATGTCACAATGGTTGTCATGCTGAAATATTATGCATGGCTTTTGATCTCAAGTTTTCTTTGTAAAACTATGTAACTGTAGTCTGTTAACACTCCACAGGGAACAAAAGAGACAAATAAATAACAATAACAGAGAGCCCAAGACAATAACAATATAGGCTTTCAAAACAAGGCGGAAGGAACATAACAAAGGTTGTTATTTTGTATAGTTATCTTCAAAAGAGTTACTCAGATTACCAGATATAAACATGCAAAATTGATCTAATTCTATGATTTTGTTTCTTGTTTTTCTTGTATCTTGTTTTGTTATTCTAACACAGAAAGGACAGATGTACATGTATAGGCTTATACATGCCTAGAACTACTCCTAAAGAGTTTGTAAGAACTGATTTTATTATTTGTGATGGTATGAACTGTTACTTTGAAGAAAATGAGACATTTATGGTAGCCATTGCTGATTTCTTCTTATTGTGTTTTGAAGTCCAATAATGCTTTCATTCTTGGATTTCATTGGTTTTAGTCTATTTTCTATTATTTGATTTTAATATGTGAGAAGGCATATTTTCTTTTTTTGAAGAAAACAAGAGACAATATGGTATCCATTGTTGATTTCCTATTGTCTGATTTTAGAGGCCTGTAATGCTTTAATTCTTTTGTTTTGATTGGTTTTATACTATTCTGTTTTGTTTGAAATTACTGTGTGTGAAGGTATGAACAACTATTTTGAAAAAAACAAGAGACACTATGGTAGTCACTGTTGATTTCCTGTTCTCTTGTTTTGAAGTCTGGTATTGCTTGCATTCTTCTGTTCTGATCTGCTTTGTTCTGTTTTATTTTGTTTGATTCTCTTTAAAATTAAAAAAAAACACAGGGATTCAACTACTAGAATAATCATGGTTGGTAGGACATCACAGTCTTCTGGTTATATTTTATACTTAAAAGTGTTCAGATACCCTGAGGAAGCCAGGAGTCACCTGTCTCAACCCCCTAGGAAAGAGTCACTGCTTCTTAAACATGCTCGCTGTCTACGAGACTCACTTCCCCATTTGTCCCGGACTTAATCAATTTTACCTGAGTAATTAACCTTATTGGTTAACCATAGTTCTGTCCCACCTTATGCCCACCTTAGGAATTCCCATTCTTCCCCACCTTGGACCCATCTCCTCTATAAAAAGTTCCTAAAAATGACAGAGTCCCTGGCAACCCACTTGGGACCCCTTCTGTCTCTCTGACAGAAGCTTCCTTTGTTTCTCCCACTAAATATATTCTGCTCTTAAAAAAATAAAAAGTGTTCAGATAAAATTATTATAATTAAACACAGTGCTCCCACTGCAATACGAGTATTACTGATCTTCTCTTCCGGGTATGCAACAACTAAAGTTTAGAGGCCAAAACTAGAATGGTAACTAGGACCAACTAGGTA
The DNA here is from genome assembly GCA_004365215.1 of Cuniculus paca. Classification (NCBI taxonomy): domain Eukaryota; kingdom Metazoa; phylum Chordata; class Mammalia; order Rodentia; family Cuniculidae; genus Cuniculus; species Cuniculus paca. The sequence continues at coordinate 19,837 of RJWT010010284.1, forward strand.
AACTAGAATGGCAAACAGGACAGCCAACATTTTGATACCAACCCTTCAAGGTCAATAAGAATCCGGGACATGAGGGAACCTTTTTCTGCAAGATCCCAGAAACTCGGTGTATAACTTACTCCCTGATCAGGAAGATTGCTGAGACCCACAGGACAAAAATCAACAGTGTACACTGTACCTAAGGAGGGTCACCTAGAGAAAAGGAGTTTCACAAAAAGTTTCGCAAAAAACAAACATGGTTAAGCAAACCTAAGACACATCCTGATTGCTGATGCTGACAGAGAATCTGAGAAACTTGATGCATGGTTCCAAAGTAAACCCTGAGGAGACTTAACCAACCTTGATAGACAACAAGAGGTTAATTTTAATTATCACATGTCTCCCTTCAACTTGGTCTTAAACATCAGCAAAAAATTTTAACCAAAAGTTGTGCAAAAACAATGCCATTGCAGCAGCGTAGCAGCTACTGCTCTGGGCCTGGGGTGAGCTGAAGGCACGCACAGTGAATTTAACCTAGCCATGCAGCTTGGGACCTTGCCAGCACACCTGTAGGGACCTGCGCCCATTCCACCATCAGCCCGGGACGGTTGGAGCATCCCTGGGGTCCTGCTTGGGCTCCACCCAGCTATCCCAGAGCAGCGTAGCAGCTGAAGCTCTGTGCCTGGCGTGAGCTGAAGGTGTGCACAGCGAATTTCACCTAGCCATGCTGCTTGGGACCTTGCCAGCAGAAAGGTAGGGACCTGCGCCCATTCCACCATTAGCCCGGGACGTTTGGAGCATCCCTGGGGTTCTGCCTGGGCTCCACCCAGCTACCCCGGAGCAGCGTAGCAGCTCCAGCTCTGTGCCTGGTGCGAGTTGAAGGTGCACACAGCGAATTTCACCTAGCCGTGCTACTTGGGACCTCACCAGCAGACCAGAAGGGACCTGCGCCCATTCAACCATCAGTCCAGGATGTTTGGAGCACCCCTGGGGTCCTGCCTGGGCTCTGCCCTTCCACCCCGGAGTAGCACAGCATCTGCAGCTCTGGGCTTGGTGTGAGCTGAAGGCGCACACAGTGGGTTTCACCTAGCTATGCAGCTTGGGACCTTGCCAGCAGACCAGTAGGGGCCTGCGCCAATTTCACCATCAGCCCCGGTCATTTGGACATGGGGTGCTACCTGGGCTCTGCCCAGACACTGCTCAGCAACAGAGCAGCCACAGTGGTAGTCTGGGCTGGAGCTGAAGGCATGCACTGTGAATTTCACCTAGCCTTGGAGCCTCAACAGTGCATACTGGATTCACGTGCCACAGTGGAATACAGGAAAATGACAAAACAAAAGAGCAAAATGCAACCTTACACCTCCAGTCCATCCCAAACAAGCCAAAGAGACACAGACATAGAAGAAAATACAATCCACACATCTGCAACTGCTGAAATGATAGCTACTGAAGTAAAGAAACAACTCCATGAAGCTTTAAAGGAACTGAGATTAGAAATGATTTCTCAGGTAAAACAAGGGATGATAAACATAATGAAAGAAATGCTAAACACATCTAAAGAAGACATAGTTGGAAAAACAGAAGAGCACTGCAAACGCATGGAAACCTTGAATGAAGACTACAAAAAAGAATTAGAATGCATGAAACAGATTCAAAGAGATATCCAGGAAATCAAGAATGCCATTGCAAGCTGGCAAAGTTGCCTCAATGAATGTAAAAATAAGACTTTCAGACCTAGAAGAAATGATTGCAGTTAGCAAGCAAGAAAGAAAACATCTTTTAAAAATAAGACATCAGGAAATAGCAACTCAGCAGTTGCAAGACGATGCAAAGAAAAATACAAGACAGATAGGTGTAAATGAAAAAGAAAGAGAAAAGAAAAATGGTATAAAAACAACATTTAAAGAAGTAATACCTCAAAATTTCCCAAATATGGGAAAGGAAACTGACATACAGATAAGTGAAGCATATAGAACTCCAACTAAGCCATAACGAAAATAAAACAACACCCAGACATATAATTATCAGCATTCCAGAAATTCAACATAAAAACAGAATATCAAATTTGTGATAGAAAAGAAGCAAATCACCTTTTAGGGAAGCCCATCAGAATTACAGCAGACTATTCAACACAAAACAATGAAGTCAAGAAGAGCATGGAGTAAAGTATTTCAAGTCCTAAAGCAAAACAACTTCCAACCCAGACTGATGTACCCTGCAAAACTACCCTTCAAAATCAATGGAGAAAGAAGTTACTTCCATGAGAAAGAGCAGCTGAAGAACTTCATGACCACCAAACCAACAGTGCAAAGAACACTGAAAGATACTCTAGATAGACATGAAATAGCTACAATGTCAAGAAGATCAACAGAAGAAGAACATAAAGCAGGGCAAACAAGTAGAAAAGGTAAAGAAACCACTACAGAAAGATAACATGACTAAAACAAGCCAGTGTATATCAGTTATAACCATTAATGTAAATGGCCTAAATTCACCAATTAAAAGAAATGGACTGGCAGAATGGATCAAGAAACAACATCCAACCAAATGCTGTCTACAAGAAACTCATCTAACCCAAAAGGAAATTCATAGACTGAAAGTCAAAGGATGGAAAACAATACTCCATGCAACAGGAACACCTCCCCCAAAAAGCAGGGGTAGCTATTCTGTTCGTAGACGATGGGAACTTCAAACAAAAAACAGTCAAAAGAGATAAAAAAGGTCGCTATATGTTGGTTAGGGGAAAACTCCAAGAGGAAGAAATAACAATCTTAAATATATATGCACAAAATATGGGAGCACCCAACTATATAAAACAAATATTAATAGAAATAAAATATCAAATAAGCAATAATACAAGTATAATGGGAGACCTTAACACACCCTTGACACAAAGAGACAGATCAACTAGACAGAAAATCAGCAAAGAAATAGCAGAACTGAATCAAACCTGTGAACCAATGAACCTGGTAGATGTGTACAGAGTTTTCCACCCAACAACATCAGAGTATACATCCTTCTCAGCTTCACATGGTACATTCTCTAGAATAGACCACATACTAGCCCATAGAACATGCTTAAGTAAATGCAAAGGAATTGAAATTGTCCCATGCATACTATCTGATCACAGTGCCATCAAACTGGAAATTAATGACAAAAGCAACTGCAAAAACTCTGTAAACACATGGAAATTAAATAATACACTCCTGAAAAATCAGTGGGTCACAGAGGAAATTAAAGAAGAAATTAAACAATATCTACAAGCAAATGAAAATGGAAATATAACTTACTGGAATCTGTGGGATGCAATGAAAGCAGTCCTCAGAGGGAAATTTACTGTGGTGAATTTTCACATCAGGAAAATGGAATGAACACAAATAAACAATCTGATGTCACACCTCAAACATCTAGAAAAAGAAGAGGGAGCCTAACCCAAAGTCAAAAGAAGGGAGGAAATTATAAAGATTAGAGCAGAAATCAATGCAATTGAGGCTAAGAAAAAAATACAAAGAATCAACGAATCAAAGAGCTGGTTCTTTGAAAGAATAAATAAAATTGATAAGCCGCTAGCCAACCTTATTAAAAAAAGGAAAGAAAAAAAACTCAAATCCATGCAATAAGGAATAAAAAGGGTGAAATGACTACAGACCCTGTGGAAATACAGAAGATCATCAACACCTACTCCAAAAATCTTTACTCTCATAGGTTCTATAACACAGAAGAAATGGACAGATTTGTAGGAACATATCAATTACCACAGCTGGATCAAAAAGATCTAAAACTACGGAATAAGCCAATTGCAGTTAATGAAATTGAAAATGTATAGAACCTTACCAAAAAGAAAAGTCCAGGTCCTGATGGATTCACAGCTGAATTCTACAAGAAATTCAAGGAAGACATAATGCCAACACTCCTCAAACTCTTTAATGAAACTGAAAGGGAAGCAAGTCTCCCTAAATGATTCCTGGAAGCAAGTATTACCCTAATACCAAAACCAGAGAAAGACCCAACCAAGAAAGAGAACTACAGGCCAATCTCCCTAATGAACATCAATGCAAAAGTCCTCAAAAAAATACTGGCAAACAGAATCCAGCAAGTCATCAAGAAAATTATATACCACGACCAAGTGGGATTCATCCCAGGAATGCAAAGATGGTTCAACATATGCAGATCAATAAATGTAATACACCATATCAATAGAGCGAATGATAACCACAGGGTCATTTCAATAGATGCAGAAAAATCCTTTGATAAAGTAAAACACTCATTGATGATAAGAACCCTACAGAAAATTGGAGTAGATGGTCTTTACCTCAATCTGATAAAAGCCATCTATCACAAACCAACAGCCAGTATCACATTAAATGGTCAAAACCTGAAAGCTTTCATTCTGAAATAGGGAACAAGAGAAGGATGTCCATTATCATCGCTCCTATTCAATATAGTGCTGGATACATTAGCCAGAGTAATTAGAAAAGAGACAAATAAAAGGACTAAGGATAGGAAACGAAG
>RJWT010010285.1:0-24327 GCA_004365215.1 Cuniculus paca
GCCGAGTCGACCCCTTGAGGGGTACGAGGGCGTGGGCCGCGGACCTCAGGGGCAGCCTCTAGACCACGACCCCGGGTCGCTGCAGCGGTTCCCGGGCTCCGAGCCCGGCCGCTGAGTCCGCTCCGTTGCTCGGAAGCCCCGGGCTACGGGCTGTGAGAGAGGCGAACTTCCTGCTTTTTCTGGGCGGCCCTCGTAAAACTCTTAATTCCCATTATCAAAGTGTCCCTTCCCCCCGTGCCGCCGCCTCGCGTGGGCTAAGGGAAGGAGCCCCGTCTGGCGTTCTGAGAGCATTCTCGGACTGCTACTTGGTGGAACTTGAAGTCCGTCTCCTGCCGCTTCGGTTTTCTTGTCTGCAAGATGGGAATAGGAGTCTTTTTCGCTGTTCTACTTTCCAGGATTGCGAGGTTCAGCAAAAATGACACATGTGCCAAATCTTTGGACTGTAAAGCACGTTTATAATATAATCACGGTATACTTCTGACTCCATTGCGGGTCGGTTGAATTTTAAAATCACGTTCATGTACAGTATGAAGATCAGATGAGTTATTAAATAGTGGGAACGTGTGTCTGGAAACTGACATGAACCATACAAATGAGCTCAGGCCAAGTTTCTGGAGAAGAGGTGTTACTAGGGCCTTATCACCTGTGGAGTCAGTTTTAAACTTCGCCTGTTTAAGGCTCACCAAAAATCGGATTCTTTTTTCTCTTCAACACAGCGCTCTACTCTGCTTGGTCTGTTTATAACCTTTCTCCCGCAGTGCATAGGTATAAGCATCTGAGAAAGAAAGGCACTTAAAACTCCCCAAGTACGGTGCTGACTTAGTGTAAGTCTCCAGGAGTTCTTGTGTCTTTCTCCTTTTCAGATACTACTCATTCACTAAACTTAGCTCTTCTAACAGAATCCTGCTGACCTGAGTGTGTAGCAGTTGAAATGTGTTATTTTTCACCTATCCTGGTATATGTGCTAGAAGTCTGTTTTCTCACGGAATAGAGAATATCAATAGCCAATAATTAAGGTCTGGTTTCTTTTTTGACAACTAACCTCCAAGACTAAATTGCTTATTGTCTTATTTTTCCACTTGTAGAGAATTTTTTCATTCAGTTTTTAAAAAGGTTTGAGATGTAGTATAATTATGGATATTTTTAACCCGTATTTGTTCTGAAACCATTGGTTGAAAAATACTTGAATATGGTTCAGAAAACAGAACGACAGTAAAGTTGTTAGTTTAGTGTACAAAGTTGAACAAATACGAATTCAATCAGTGCTGTAACTTACTAAGGTTTTTTAAAATTTGTTTGGGGGGGCGGTATAGAGATTGAACCCAGGATCTTTGCATTGAGCTGCATCCTGGCTCTTTTTAAATTTTGAGACAGGGCCTTGCTGAGTTGCCCGTGTCGAATTCGAATTTGCCATGCTCCTGCCAGCCTCCTAGAGTGCTGTAGCTCACTAGCGTTTAACTTGGAGGAATTAGTTGACTTGTCTGAACATATTTACTAATCTTTAAAATGGAGGTAGTAGCATTTACCTCATGAAGTGTTTGTAAATAATGACGTGAGTATTAATGGACTTAGTAATACAAAGGTGCAAGGAAGTTACTGCTTGGTTGCTGTTCTTGATGACTGGTGATAATAAAAAATGATAATTTCAGGTATTTTCCTGAGATTCCATTTATTAAAATGAGGTTATAATTATTCTTAATCTATAGACTTAAAAAATACTGTAAATGGAAGTGCTTTGTTTGTTTTAGCAGTTGTGTTTTATATAAAAGTTTATAGGGGCTCAGAGTGTACCCAGCAGTAAAGTAGTACTGTACATAAGGCCTTGGGTTCAATTCTCATGAACAAAAAAGAAAAAAAGCCTTTTTTTTTTTTTAAATTAAGGCGTTTAGCATGTCCTATAATGCTGTTGTAAAAAAAATGGTTGTTGAGGTGTGCTGTGATTTTTATTTTTCTAGATTGCAAATGTTACGTTTTACCTAGTTAGTTGAACTCGAACTGGCACTTCATTTCTGACATTTCTATCCTGTAGTGAGAATGCACGTCTGCATGTTGTAGCTTAGAGCACAGAACAGTTACCTATTTTTATGACTGGATATTGACCAGAGTAGATTTGTGTGCAGCAGTTTTTGTATGCTGCGCCCCCCCCCCCCCCCAGCGAGGCTAATTGACTAATGGGTAGAGTCTGGAAGGCTTGCTGACCTTCCTTTTTGTTAAGGTGAAAACTTTTAGTGACTGCTGCTACTCGTATTTGTGTGTGTATCTGTAAGGAGTGAGTTTAGAAAAAGTAAGGAGGTGAACCTTATGGAGAAAAATGATTTGTTGGTCAAGGCAAAGTCTCAGGATTAAGAATTGAAATACTTTTCTTTCATGTGCGGGGTTGACTGTCATTGTCTGCAGAGTCAGATGTTAAGGAACTGTATTCCCTTTATTGTCTTTTCATTATATCCCTTGGCCGTGCTTTTCCAGTTTCATTCTTATTTTTAGTTAGGAATTAACAAGATAACTATTTTTTTCACAACAGACTTACATAAAAATCTGACAGTAGTCACTTTGATTAAAATCTACTTTGTGTGCCATAGTGTGTTTTTTTCTTTGTTTTAAGCACTTTGATCTTTGAATTTTTTTTACTTAGTAATTTGGAAGGTAGATTTTACTCTAAGGCAGCAGTACATCTTCTAAGTATGGACAGTGGATATTCAGTAATGACGATCCTGAAAAGTTTCCAATAATATTTTGTTGATTGTCCTGTGTCACAAAAACACACTTAGGAGAGACCATATTGTAGTATGGAAATAATGCTCTGGAGTCAAAGGTCTGAATCCTTGCTCTCTTGTGTGACTTCGGTTTGTACAATCATTCTGAATTCTCTTTATTATCTGTAAAACTGGAATAATAACCCTGTATAGTTGAAAACATTAGAGATTATTTTGAATTAGGCACATACTAGCTACACTTGGTAAAAAATAGGGGTATTATTTAAAATTGAAATACTATTTAAATTTTTATAATTGTAATTTTCTGATAGGGGTCGGTTTCGGTTATACATCTATATTCACTATTTTGATGCTTCACATGACTGGTGTTTCTTTGTTGGCCAAGGTTAAGGTTGTTGACTGGCCATGGAATCTGAAACACTGCAAAGCTAATTGGCCAACATGGAGTTTGAATCTATGACCTTGCCCTCATTAGCTTCATGAACTAACTATCCAAAAATAGCTAACCAGAATAAATGATAAAACTGATAAATGATTTTTTATTTGGCATTCATACACATCATTACATGTAAGTAAATAAACTAGTGCCATGAGTAAAAGTAGAAATTTTTAATTGAAAATTATGAAGACTAACCCTCATACTGTATACAAAACTGGTGACCTACGGGATGAGCTTTGACAACCATGAAACCTGAAGTATGACTTGGACATTTCTTTTAGTTTTAAAATTATATTTGTAGTAGATTTTCTGTCCATAGGAGAAGTGAGAAGAAATGGGAGTAGACTGTTCACATGTTGAAAGAGAGCCCTACTTCTGTGCTGTCTACCAGAAAAATGTGCTATTAGCTAGTGGGGAAAGCATTTAGAGTTCTCCATTAAAGAACCAAGCAGTATGAATGAAGTGTGAGTAATTCTTTAGAGCTTATAAATTGCAGCAAAACTGTAGTTTGCAGAACGTTAGATAAAGTTTTAGGGTGTTGCTCAGCAGTAGTAAGCTTGCATTTTGAGAGAATTTTGTTCACTCTCTAAACATACACAAATGTCTCCCAGCTGGTGTGTGTATTACTGTTTTGCTTACTTAGCTTTCTGTATCATTTTCTATTCTTCACATACATTCTTCAGTTTTATTAATATCTGTTGTCCTCTTGTATCTTTTTTTAAAATGGGAACTCTGACTGAGTTAGTAGGGATAAATTAAAGCAAGGAAGCACTGCTGGTATGGTTTTTCATAGTTGTGAAGTTTCTAAATAATATGGGTTACCTATGAAAATGCTACAAATTTCTGGAATAGGCAAGTGGCTGGCAGTTTGTAATCATTTAACTTGATACAGTCTCCAAAATGTGGGTAAAAAGTATGTAGTACTTTTAACTATCAAGTCAGCTTCTTAGAAAATAATTTGAATATGTTTTAATATTGGCTTGCAGTTGAACTGTTTTAAGTTCTTTGCCATGCAGTCAGAAGAGTATTAGGGAAGGGAAGCACTTGGATTTAAATCCTCAAATTTATCTTAATAGCCCTATTTCTGTTTTCTCAACTTTAAAATAGGAATAATAAAACTAATACTGCTTATTTATAAAATTTAAAGGAAGCAAAAATGTCTTGAAAATGGATAACTAACTCTAGGGGAGAGAAAGGCAGAATCCAAGAGGAATGCAAAGACAGTCATATAAACATACACGGTAGGTAGAGAGTGAGGATCTGTCTGACAGTAGTTAACATTGAGCAGGATATTACACAGGCAGTTAGAAAACAGGGTATCTGATGCAGAGAGAAGAGCAGATTTAGAAGATCATACTTGAAAATGGGAAACAAACAGTTAAAAGGCGGGAGACAGAATGAGAGAACAACCAGGAGGTATGATCAGAAGGTGGAGCACTTACTCAGTTTTTGTGTTATTTTGAGGAGAACTTTTAAATATTTAAAAGAAAGAGAAGAAAAGCAAATGCTAATAGCAAATCAAATAACGTGCAGTTTTTATTACACTAATATCCTTAAATGTAAACTTTGTTCTCCATATTCAATATGAAAGTACAGTCATACCTTGGTACTTGACTGCTTTGAGACTCTTACTGAATTTGGTACTTGATACATTTTGATATGAACATTTTGTCCTGGTACGCATCCTTTGGTACTCCATGGGAAAACAAGAACTTGTGATCATTGTCTTGTGACTTGCTAGCTTTTCTGGCCAAAACAATTTATTTGGTATTAATAGTTTTTGGAACTAATTAATGATGAGTCTGGAAGTACAACTGTACAGTGCCAGTTTATTTGTTACAGTCCTATTAACTGTCTACCTAATGCCTCAGTGTAGTTTAATTACATTTTTTAAAAATGCTAGATGACTATTATTTCCTTCCTTAAAAACAACTTCCTCAAAAAAATCCATTTCCCACTTTCTGTAGAAAACTTGGAAAATACAGAAAACCTAGTCTTTTTTTCTAGGCATTCATTCTGCTTTCATAAAGGAGTGAAAAAAGCTGTTTTTGGGCTGAGGATATAGCTCAGTGGCACAGTACCTGCCACGCACCTGCAAGGTTGTGAGTTCAATCCTTGGTACCAAAAAAAAAAAAAAAAACAAAACTTTTTTATTCTAAAATTATACAATAACCATTTGTAGTAGAGTTATCTTTCAAGACTTATTTTGGTACTTAACATATTTTCTCAAACTGTCTACACCTATGTAGTGTGATCAGAATATGTGGTGAATGTTTAAATTTTAAAAATTTATTATAGTAAAAAACATGTTGTCATTACTCCCCTCAAACACTCCCCCACACTTTGAACACACTTATCCCGTTGTTCTTGCCAATTGTAGAAGTTCTAGCAGTTCTAGAAGCCCTTTTTCTTGAACATTTTTTATGTAGTGTGATTAAAAAATACAGTGAATGCTGCTGCCATGTACAGTCCAGTGGAAAGGCAGGCTCATAAAAATATCACTGTGTGTCCTCATCCGCCTTATTCATTGGTTCTGACTGGCAACTTTTGATTGCTGGCTCTTACCCAAAGTCAAAATGACCATAGAAGGTTAATGTTTTGAATCACTTCGGGACATCGAGACAGCCACAATAGCATGACTAGAAACACTCATGAAAGAGGACTTCCAAGACTGTTTCAAAATGTGTCAAACATTAGGAGAAAAAATGTGTGTGAAATGAAGGGTAGTGTTTTGAGGATTAATGGCAATATATCTTTTACTGTAATAATTTTCAAAAATTTAAACACTTTATCATACCTTATATTTTTATTTTCTGTCTTTTCTGGAATGTAACTTTAACTATAGAACCTATGTTATTCATATTTGTGCCTTAGGCTTTTAGCAAAGTGTCTTACGTGTAGTAGGTACTCAGAATATATTTGAGATGAATTATTAAGCCCTCTAAATAAAAATTATCATATTTATCTGCCTGTTTTCACGTTGGTTTATTAGAACATCCTTAAAAGATGAGAAAAGATTGATTTTTGGGAGTATATATTTTTTATTTTTAAAATTAATTTTATTGGTATATTTTTGATACAGGTAATGATCACATTCATCATAGGGAATTTGTATCTGTACATAATGTATCTTGATTCTTCTTTTTCTCCATTCTTTTCCCCTCCCTTCAACCCTTCTGATCTTCCTTATTTACACAAGGTTTGTTTCCATATTTTCCCTTTTATTCTCTTTTTTTTCCCTTTTCCCTTATTTCCCTTCCCATTTGGACATTTTCTTCCTACTTCCCAATATCTATCATTAATTTTGGTCCTTATTTACCCTTTTGGTTTCTCACACAAGAGAAATATTTAAATGTGTGTCTGATTTATTTCACTTCAAAGTATGGGCTCAAAGTGCATCCATTTACCTAGAAATGTATCAAGTTTATCCTTTTTTATGGCAGAGTTGTGGGAATGTATGTTTAATATGAAGCTGCTGAACTAGAAAAGGGTGCTATTTCTGGTTAGCTTCTGTTGTTTATTAGCAAGCTGCTCCAAGACTTACAATGTAAAGCAGCCATTTTGTTATGGTTGTGGATTTTATCTGATTTAGGCAGGGCACTGTACATGGGGTGTGTCTGAGCCTTACCTGGGAAAGTTCAAAAGTTGATTGTGACATCATGGCTGGGCACCCAAAATCTGGAGGCTTCTTTACTCACATATCTAGTGGTTGATAATCAGCTGTTCCCCAGAACATTTACATGTAGACTCATCACATAGACTAATTTGAACATTTTCGCAGCTTAGTGGTGACTGATTTTAGCATCTGGAGAGCACCAGGTTGAAGCTGCATTGCATCATGTGGGCTAGACTTGGAAGTCATGTAGTGGCACAGCTACTTCAACAAGAGGAGTATTGGAATCACATTGTGAGAGATGGGAAGGGAGATAGATGCTATCTTTGGGAAGGAATTTGTCACAAGCTCACTGAAATGAAGAGTAATAGGTGAAACTGAGTTAATAAAACTATCATTTAAAAAATAGTCAGCAAATGAATGGCCTTTTGAATGTTAACAAAAGAGTTTTTACCTGTTAGGTAAAGGTCCCTTTCTTAGTTGAAAAACTTGTAGAAACTTATAAACTCAAAGGTATTTTAAATTATTTTCTTGATTTTTAAGTTGTAAACAAGACATTTCTCTTATGAGTACATACCTACCCTATGTCAAATTGCATTAACAGTATGAGTTGATCTTTAATCTGAAAATCTAAACTCTTAATGCTCTGAAATTTTAAGTAATCCAAAATCTGAAAAGGTATCTAGTCCCATGTATTTTGGTTAAGGAATACTTAACCAATGTGTTGTTTTTAGGGTATAACTTCTTAAATGAATCTTCTGTGTGTGTATATGGATATATTGCCATTTAGCATTAGTGTTGATTAACGTTACTTAATACAGCGACATTGTGCAGAAAAATCAGTGGTAAAAAAGCTTCTGGCTTCCTCCTTTTGATGTTTTAAGTCCATAATTTTACCCAGTCTTCCGTCTACTCTGTAATTTGGGTGGTTTTTGACCAGTGTTTTTAATCTATCTTTGTCGTCTTATATTACTTTTCTCTTTGTGCTGTTAATCGTACTTCCCAAAGTAGGTAAGTGGGCAAATTTAATTAAATGTGTTATTTGCACTGTCTTCTGATCATTAATGAATTTGTAAGTAAGGTCAGACCTACAGTCTTGGCTAGTATTACAGTTACTAAATTCTTCAACTGATATTTATTTGCTTTATAAAGTTTTTAATTTTAAAGTTTTCATGTTTTGTGTATTTATGCTTTTTAAATATTATCAATATAAAGATCTTTCAATAGTATCCTTTCTGTAAGATTTTTTTTGTCTTTTTCAGTTGAAAATGTTTTATTTATACATTTCTGAATGATGGAAATTTAAGATGAAAAGACCATATGCTGCTATTAGGCTTTCTTATTTCTTTGAAAGAATTTTGCAAACTCTTCGCATTTTCTCGTAAAGCACGTAGTTTAAAATAGGCATAATTTAGAAAGTCAAATAGTGAAAAAAAGGACTTAAAATACAGTGAGTGGTTTTCATTCCACTTTTTCCCATTCTCTCTAGTCCTTACAGGTAACCACTTTCAACTCCTTAAGCTGGTGTGTGTGTGTGTGTGTGTGTGTGTGTATGCATTACATAGCTCCATATTTTGAAATTTTTTAGAATGGTAATCTTTTAATTCACCTATTTACTGAGTTTCCACTATAGTAGAAAAAGATTCAGTTGTTCTTAAATAAGTGTCTCTACTGCTACTCCTCCCCAGCCTCTCAATTTTAGTTATATTACAATGTTTGGTTAAATCAAGTACTGTAGTTAGTGTTGTATTAACATTATTATGTTCGTACAAATTTTATTCACTGATAGTGTCTTAAATAGCCTCGGAGTGTGGTTTTTTTTTTTTTTTTTACAAGTTCTATCACAGTAATCTGTTAGTTGCAATGTTTTTTGTTTTTTGTTTTCCTTCCTATGCTTCCCGGCCCTTTCCTATTTCTCCACCCCTGTGTTCTGAGTCTAATCTCTAGGCCTATCGCACAATTCTTTTCCTGGGATGACTTCCCCTGTTACAATTGTTACACTTTTTATTTTTCAATTTTTTAAAATTTTAGTGTATTTTATTCACTATCATCGGATGATGAGATCAGTTGCTTGAATATTTGATTAAGCACAATATCCCTATACAGAGCAGATTACTAATGTTTTATGCATTTATATGTATTCTAACTCTAAAGTGTTTTTACTTTTTTCTTCTTTCCAACTTTGTGAATTTATGTCCTAAAACAAATTTAGTGTTACTTTAGTAATATTTGGGGAAATAAGCAAAACTGTGCTTATATTAATGCTACTCACTTAACCTTCAAGACTAAATAGGATACTTCTGAAATAATGCTATATGATTATTATAATTTTAATATGTAAAAGGCAAAATAACAACTTAGTATTCAAATATAGTAGCAAAACATAGGTTTGCAGAAAGGGTACTGCTGTCGAAAAGAAAGGATGTTATACCATCCTTGATTGTGAGCTATCCCTTTAACTTCCAAAAATACTTTTTTGAGGAAAAAAACACAAAAGTCATAAGAAAACTAGAAAATCCTCATGAAGAAGAATATAAGAATCTAATTCCACTACCCCCAGGTGACCACTGTTAACAATTTAGTGTACATTTTCAATGCCTTTACCTATGTGTTTGCGAATGGGTGTTGTGTGTGTGTTTAGATAGAACACACTTCATGTACTTTTTTTGTTCCTGTATTTTTTCTATCATAAAAGTATATGTATCCTGAATCGTGAGAATTTTTGTGCACAGAATCCTAGAGATTGTATTTTCATTAAGAATGTCTAATGATTACCATTTATTTAGTTGTAGGTTATTAAGTTCTGTGCTGATATCTTTTCTTGTTTTCTGTTTATATTGACATTAGTTCAGACTAAGGAGTTTTGAGAATGGGAGAAAAAATTCACTTAGATATCCCAAATATTAACATTTTATTATATTTCCTTTTTCTTTCTATATATAGATATGTAGAGTCATGTGGTGTTTAATGATAGGGCTATATTCTAAGGAACACACCTTAAATCATTTCGTTTTTGTGCAGACATAAAGCATTTTCTTGAGCCTATGTGGAATAGGTCAGTCAGTGGATGTGGGCCTTAGATGGTCAACAGATATCACAAATACCATGTAAGAGGCTGCTGCCAATATAACATGACATGCTGTTGTGCAGTAGTTTTGTTGTTGTTGTTAAACAGGAGTAGTACGCTCTGATGATAAAAGTTTATGTAGTAAATACATAAATCAGTAGCAGTTATTTACAGTCATGAAATACTAAATGCTGCACATAATTGTATGAACTATACTTTTGTACAGCTGGCAACTCAGTAGGTTTGTTTGCACCATCATCACCACAAACACCTAGTAACATGTTGCACTTCAGTGTTACTATGATCATGCTATCACTAAGTGATAGGAAAACTACAAAATCAGGTTGTCGAAATTAGGAAATTAACATTTACCTGATGTTGTAATCCACTCAGAGTTGTTAAAATTTTGGTCATGGTGCCAATAGTATATCTTGTAGTGAAAGAAAATTTCAGGTCACCAAGTATATTCAGTTGTCTTGTTTTATTTTCCTATAATCTAGAGCTGTTTCTCAGTCTTTTTGACATTTTGAAGAGTGCAAGCTAGTTATTTTGTAAAATGCCTCCAATTTGGGTTTATCTAATGTTCTCTTATAATTGAATTCAGGTTGTCCTTTTTTGGCAGGTGTACCACAGAACTGATATGCTTCTCAAGTGTTTTAAACATTAAAAATGTATAATTCAGTGGCAGTACATTCTGTGTAATTTACGTTCATATTCCCTTTGTAATTTTAAAGTATTCTGTGAAAAAAAATGTTTGGAGATTTTGTATATGTCTTGTTGCCCTTGAACTTCTGTTTACAAATTTTAATATCCATTGGTGATTTCTGTATCCATTGGTAATTTCTGCCTGAATAATTTTCAAAATAGTTTCTAAGTGATGATTTTCTAATGCTGTCATTCATCTTAGTACTTAATTTTTACTCTGTCCTTGATTTGGCCATTGAGGGTCCCTTCAAACTGATTCCTGTATCCTTTTGACATGTACCTGTTATTCTTTAAGTACTTTCTTACATTTTACCACAATAAGATATTCTGGACTCACCTTCCACTCTTTCTGCACCAGTCCTGGAATAAGTAATTTCTTCAGAGAGCCCTAATTTCCTTTTTATTAGAAAATGACTTTATTAATTACTGTTGAGTATCATTGCTGAGCCCTCTTGAGACATCTAGGAAATAGATATATGTGTATGCATACATACTAATAGATCTTTTCCTGTCTACTAAAAATGAATTTATAGTGATACCTCTGTTTTTGTTTTTGTTTTTTGTTTTATGAGACAGGGTCTTATTTTGTAATTCAGGCTGGCCCTGAACTCACTGTGTGACCCAGGCTGGCCTCAAACTGGTTGCAGTCCTCCTGCCTCAGCCTCCTGAGTGCTGGGATTGTAGGTGTGTGCCACCATACCCAGTTGATACCTCATGCAGCGTTTGTCTTCCCTTGTCTCCTATTTATATTCAATCCAACAGTGGGAAACATGGCCCTGTTCGTAGTTTGGCTTATTGGTTCAATCACAGAGATTAGAAAATAGTTTTAAGAATTGCTTACTCATACCACTGTTTGAAAGATTCCTAATAAATAAGCTTCGATGTTTGTGTATAGTTTTTTCATTTAGCTTAAGGGCATATTGTTTGATCTTCAGTTGTCCAAGTTTGATAGCTACTAACCATGTGAATTGAGATGTGTTCTAAGTGTAAAATAGTCATTGGAATTTAAAACAATACAGAATTAAGAGTGTGATATATCTCAGTAATATTTTTATATTTTGTTGACTGCGTTGAAGTAGTTTAGATGTATTACATAAGATATATTAATATAATTAGTCTCACCTATTTTTGTTTTACTTATTGTGACACAAAGGATTGAACCCAGGGCCTTCACACAGAGCTTCATCCCCAGCCTTCTTTTTTTGAGACAGGGTGTTGCTAAATTACCCAGACTGGACTAAAAACTTGTGATCATCATGCCTCAGCTTCCCAGAGTGCTGGGATTACAGGCATTTGCCACCATGCCCCATTTATTTTTACTTTATTTTAATTTCACTACTAGGAAATATTACATTATACCTGTGGCACTATTTTATTTTTATTGGACAGTGGTGATTTAAAAACTGTGTTCAAAAGTTACGTGGATTATTAGTTTTATTTCTCTAGCATCCCCTCTCCTACCAGTGGCTATGTTATTCATTTGAAATGTAGTTCAGTTCATTTGTTTGTATTTTATGTTGTTCTCCTTCATCCCAATCTGTCTTATTTATTTTCATATAGTGAAACATTAACATGGTTCCAGAAGTTAGCATTATATAAAAATATGTTTATTCAGAATATTGTCATTTTATTTTTCTTTTTACAGACATGTACTATTTTATACTCTTAGGCTGTTTTCAGTATTTTGCATTTATAAATAGTGCTGCAGTCTTCTCTGTAGATATTTTTGTATATCGGAGGTATGCCTTTGGGTAAATTAGTAACATGGGGTAGTTAGATCAAAAGTTAAAAGCATGTGTAGTTTAAAAAAATATTGCTAAGTCAGTTTCTGTGGGGATTGTACAAATCTCAATTTCCATTAACAATGTATTGGTTTACCCATAACATCTTGAGTGTATTGGTATACTTTTTAATGGTTACTATCCTGATAGTTTAGAAATGGCATCTCAGTACATATGGCATTTCTTACTATTATGGAAGTCAGTCATCTTTTGTATGTTTAAGAGTCATTTTTATACCTTTTTTAGTAAAATGTCTTATATCTTCACTTTTCTATTTTTTTCTATTCTTTGTCCCTTAATTTTTGAGTGTTAGTATTATTAGTTGTAATATTACCTATTTACCAGTGATATATTTTATTTTATTTATTTATTTTTTTTTGTGGCACCGGGGATCAAACTCATGACCTTGCACTTGCCAGGCAGGCGCTTAGGCCACTGAGCTAGATCCCTGGCCCTTGTCTTTTTGAGACAGGGTCTCCCTATGCTGTTCAGGCTGGCCTTGAGGCTCACTTTGTAGCCCAGGCTGGTCTCGAACTCATAACGATCCTCCTGTCTCAGCCTCCTGAGTGCTGGGATTACAGGCATGAGCCACCACGCCCAGCTCAGTGATATATTTTATAGCTATTTCTCCTAGTTTGTTATCTTTTGACCTTGTTTATAGAGTTTGGGTATAAGTGTTTAGGTTGCTATGTAATCCAATTTTGAGCCTTTTGCTTCATTTGAATTTTGGATTAAAACTGGAAAGCCTTTTCCTACACCCATGGAAGAAAAAAATTCACCTGTATTTTTTCCTAATGAATACTTGCTTGATTTTAGTTGTTAATTTGGATCCCTGATCCATTTGGAAGTGGTGTGTTTTGTTTTGTGGTGGTGATGATTGTTGAGAATATGATAGATCTAAATACTCTTTGCAAACTTCTCCCAGCATAGTTTCTTTAACAAAGACCAATTCTGCCTCAGATATTTTAAGATATCTTTATCATATATAAAATTTCATGTGATTTATTTTTGAACTTCTTATGCTTGCTTCATAGTCCCACTGTTTCTATTTAGAAGCTTGATAATATGTCAGGGCTAGCTGACTTGGTGATGTTGAATTGTGTTTTTAATTCAAGAACAAAGAGTATTTTTCCTTTTAAGTCCTAACTTACTTTTGTATCTTTCAGGAATACTTCATTTGATTTTGTACATTCTTTATTAAACTCTTCTTTTTAAAAACTCAGTGTCTAGTGTTTATAGAGCTATATCACTCTTTTTAGTGTCTCTAGTTTTTTGTAGCATGAATGCATGATAATTTATTTGACCTGGTCCATATCAGTGGACATTGAATTTATTTATTGTTATAAACAGTTTTAGAGTAAATATTATTGTAGAAGTCCAGTTATTTTCTTAGATTAAATTCCTCAAAGAATTGTCTGGTCAAAGGCCCTTTGATTCATAAAGGTTTCTGAACACATGGTAGGAATGTTTTCTATATTAATAAAATGCGTATGTCCAGCAGTGTGCTTGAGCTTCATTGTATTGATGCTCACTAAAGCAAGACCTCATTACTCTTTTTTTAATCTTTGCCAGTTTGATAGGCAAGAAAAGAACATTTTTAGTTTGTATTTCTTTGCTAATTGATGTGACTTATTTTTTCTTTGCTAAACTGAAGAGATTGACTTTCTCATCAGCTAACCAGGCAGCCAGCATATGAAGTATCCACTTTGTGCCAATAAGCTTTACTGTGTGTTGGCACTATAGTAATCATTAGGAATTGAATGTCTTTTTGTGCTTCATATCGTTGTGTCATTTCTACTATTTTGTTTCTTCTCCCTTTTTTTGGGGGGGTGGCAGTTAGAAGACATTTCTGTCCCATTAGACCAGTCCTCAAGAAACCTGAGACTATTTCCTTCTTCTGTTTTGTTGATTAGCTTCTAAGAAGTACTTGTGTGTATGCATTTTCATTGCATATTCTATGGTAAGTCACTGTATTAAACTTTTAGTATTTACAAAATGACATAATTAAAGTGCTTGAATAGATATCAAGGAAATACTGTGCATTTTTATTAAAATAACTTTTATTATTATTTCCAGATGAAGCTGCTGCTGTCAGAAGGGAACATTTTGTACAATTTGCCTTCAGACACAATCTTTCTGCATGTTGGAGAGTAGAGTCTTAATAAGAGTTTTATTATTCAAAAAAATAAATGTGGTAAGTTGACTATACTTAGGCATATTTTTTAGAAGTATTTATATCCTTTAAGTATTTGCTAATATTTACTTGATTGTCATCTTATTTTGTAAGTTTCAACTAAGATACTTTGGAAAGTGTCAATTTCCTGAAAGATTTAGGGTCTTTTGAGCATTTTCTTGCTTCTATTTATTGTCTGTCTTGATTTTGGTGTTTGTTAACTTTAGGAATTAGTTTTCAGAGTTGAATTACTAGCTTTGCTTGGTTTAGTCACTTTCCATTGGAATAACTGAGAATTAGTATCATTTTCAAGTTGTAGCTTTCCTGTAGTTCAAATAGAGAGTAGCAAAGACAATGTTATTGTAGAACTTTAATGATTTTATTCAGGAAGAAGTGATGGTCATTTACATCCTCAGAGTGAATAATGTTATTAAAGAAGTTGGAAATGAAAAATAATTGATATCTGATTTTAATTTTTAATATTGCTCTCTATATATTTATATTCAATTAACTTTTCCTTTCAGAGAAGTCCTTCGAAGAAGACTTAGTAGGTTGATATGACCTGATATTTTGTAAGAGGTTTTCATACCATATCCTCTGATCTTTCCAGCTTCTGACTCTTAGTGTTGTCATTGGCAACTGGGAAGCTGATTTGCAGGGTGAAGGCTTTAGTGGTAATCAGAGGGTTGGTCAAAGCAGCTGTCAGAAGGTAATTGTACTCACGCACTACAAACTGGTACAAGATGATACTGGTGATTTACAGATTTTTTAAAAAAATGACTTTGTGCAGCTAGACATAGTAAAAAAATGTTGATGTTGAGACTTGGATCTAAACAAAGTATTCTCAAACAGTAAGGATGAAGTAGACAAAGAAAAGAGGGGCTAAGATTCTTTGGATTTTGTTTTGTTTGTTTTTTTTTTTGTAATTTTTTTGCTTTTGTTAGTATCAGAAAGAAAGGTCTTTGTATGTTTCTAGGTGTACTTGGCTCATGAATAGATGGGTGGGATTTCATGGTATGCTGGATCTCAGCGCTAACCTAAGTGAGATTTAATCTTAGTTATTTAAAATCTCCTTGTATTTCTCTTAGTAGGAGTATTACTTTTCAAAGAAGAAACTAATTCGCCAGTTGCGAATTAGTTTCTAGGCCTTTAGTGATGTGTTTCACTTCTGGATTTCTATCATTTACTGCTTTTCTCTTATATGGCAACTTTAAAGCAGCTTCTTTTTTCCTCTCTTTACAGTTAGGCAGAGACATTTTAAGGGATAAAGCTGCATTTTTATTCATGTATTTGAAACCATATTATTACTCATAGGTTGACTTTATAATTTCCACTGCTTCAGCATAGATTTCAGTACAGTGTGTATACTTAATATTGTTTGATGGGAAGAAAGTACCATTACCTATTAATTAGCTTTTGTCCATCTTTAACATTTATGGGTCTTTTTGAATCATAAGAATAATGGATTAGAACATAATTCAAATATCTGAGCAGTGTTTGTTCAGTAGATTATTCTTTAAAAGCTTTCTGTTGTCCTCTGTGTCTTCTGTCTGCTGCATAAAGGAACATTGCTCTGAAGATGTTACTATATTTTAAGGTGATTGTTGTTCTTGAAACTTAACTGGTAAGCTTTGAAACTGCATAGAAGCTCTTACTTATTAATTTATATTGTTTGCTTTAAAGTAAAACTTATTTTTTTGGTTTCTTGGGTACCTTGACTTTTACACTTGTTGGCAGAGCTACAGGGAGGGAAGAGATAGATACTGAGCCCTAACTACTATATCTCACAGATTCCACCTTCTTTTGAATATCCACTTTAGTTGCTCTTGAACTTTGGTGTTTATTATTCTGTTACGCTTTGTTTTAGTTCGTCATGGTTTTTAAAAGGTACATATTGTAGCCCACTAAAGTAGTGACTTTGAAATCTGAACCAGCACTTGGATGTTAAGTAACTTACATTTTGGTTTCTTCATCGGTAAAGCTGGGATAATATTAGTTAGCATTTAATGTATTGTAGTTGGGATCAAATGAGGTCTTATATATAGACACTAAGCACAGACTTAAGTGTAATAGCCTGAACTTTTAAAAATTTAATCATTCTAAAGAGGAAAAAAAATGAAATTGTAATACATGTCAAGCTTGAGGAATAGCCCCAAACCTTATTCGTTTGAGCTCATTTGTTGTCAGCTATAGTACATTAGTGTAACTCAGGGCAGACCCAGGAGAGAAAGCAATTTCAAGTATCTTTGGAAACACAAACCAGCCTTCAGCCGTATCATGAGGGAGAGAAGTTTTAGGAGGTTTTGCTTTTGTTTTTGGCTCAACCCCCTTTTTTTTGCTGTTGCCAGGTTATATATGCAGGGAAAAAGCAAACTTTTCCTTCCACCTTTTTATTAGATGTTAAATTGCTGTTGTTCAGTAAAACTTTGCTCTGAATTCTTTTAGAGGTGGTCAGTAATAGGTGCTAACGTTATAAACTTGGATCACTTAACTTGGTGAGCCATGGGGTTACCATGTCAGTGGAGTGTGAAAGAGACTAAGCTATGGCCTGTTTCCTAACCTATAAAACGCGAAATCTGTTGGTGATGATGCGTGGCATCAATAGCCAGTGGAGTGTAAAATAAGTTCAGAGCATTAATTGCATTATATCGTGAGAAAAACCTTTTCATACCATTGTTTTTGTATCTTGGGACTCCTAGGATCTTACTGGACTTATGTACCCTGTATCTTTTATTGTCCTGATACCCAGATTTTTCATGAAATGTTTGTTTCCATTGTGCAGGCTATCCTTTTGTTCAACTGCATGTAGAGAGGCAAAGACTGTAAATATCTAACAAAAATAGTACTAAATATTGTATTAAATATTCTGTATAAGATTGAGAAATACCATTTGCAATTGGTATTTGATACACGTTTCTTTTAAGACTCAGATTTGAAAGTATACTCTATATTATACTTTGAAATTTCCTCCAGTCTAAAAACAGTAATAACAGTTTCATTGGTCATTATTCCCATGTCCACATGTGCTGCTGGATGTTTTCAAATGCTTGGGGTAGTTTGAGGGAAGAGGTTAAAAATTACTCTTAAGGGGAATAGAGGAGAGGGAGTTCTTCTGACACCTGGTGAAATTCTTTACCATATGGCTTTGAGGGTATGGCAAGGTGAATGCGCAGGTTTCAAAAACAATAGTGAATTATTATTGTCAGCACTTTTGTGTCTTGAAGGTTATTGGAAATAGATAGGCCATGGACGCATTAAAGTTCATTGGAAGGTTTGTCATCTTACTGAAGCAGTATTTGAACTCGTTTGCTTTCCATTTACACAGATTTGAAACAAATTGAATATTTGTGAAATTAATACAATATTGTAAGACCATCCCATTGAATATCAGGCAGGCTAGCATAGTAGTTAAGTGTAGGAACTTTGAAATCCTAACAAATGCTGAGAAGCTAGGGATCTTATTTAAACTCCAGATTTCTTATCCGTAAAACTGGAATAATAACCACTTAAGTATCATAAGTGAAGTCAAATGTAAATACATATACACCTGCCTTGCAGAGTAGCGCCAAGTAAGACAATAGTGATGGCAGGTAAAGCTAGGATAGGATAGACTGATTGGGGCTTGCATTTTTGAGTTCTAGTTTTCAAGGCTCATTATTTTCTAGCTAGGCCTTATTTTTTGGGGAAAGAGGATGTATGTATGTATGTATGTATGTGTCACAGGCCTTATGACATAGTAAGCACTCATTAAATAGTAATACTGTTATTGGTACCAGTCTACTGAGATTTTGCTTTTGTTTGTAGGGCCTAAATCTTAATGAAACAAAACATAATTAAACATGGTTCACAGCAGCAGATTCTGAAAAATAAGTGAGTATTTTCTTAAACATGAGTTGACAGTTCTTTCTTAACCAAAGTAGAAACTGTAAAGTGACTTTCAGATGAAAAGGTGAGGATTTTGGTATTGTTTTAAGATAACTGCAAATGAGAATAAAGAGCTTGGGGTAGTTTGAGGAAAGAGGTTAAAAATTACTCTTAAGGGGAATAGAGGAGAGGGAGTTCTTCTGACGCTTGAAGTATTTGGTTATCAGCATTTCAATGAATTTTAGAATGTATTTGGTTATCAGCATTTCAATGAATTTATGGATTATATAGAAATAAGAATCCAAAGAATTATTCTTTATCACTTATCTAACATGAGGTGGTTTTTTTTTTGTTTGTTTGTTTGTTTTTTGCCCTATTCTGAGTTAGTGTTCTTCGAAGTCTTTAGGATAAATGCTTTTTTCTGGTGCCAAGAGTAGTTGTACTATAGTTCTTGTTCAGTGTTCGAGGTGCATTTTTGTGGAAATGAGATGGTAAATTCATCCTGGTCATTTACACTAATGGAGATGAGCATTAGTGTGGATAATATATTTGGATTTTATGTGAACTTTGTGATTATTTTTGCAGCATAATTAACTTCCTGATTAAACTTTGCTCAGCATATATCCTGAGCATATACTGGGTGAAAACTGGGTGATACAGCTATAGAATGATAGTTACTAATTTAGTTGAAAGGTGATTTGGATTCTAGTCTGAATTTCCACTCAAATAGCTGTAAGTCTTAGATAAATTCTCCAGCCAGTGTTCTCCTTTAAGATGAGCTTATACATGATAATTTTCAAAGGTCCCTTTTAGGTTGTATGGAGGTATTGCGGTTCAGAAATCGATGCGGTAATGACACATTCTGGCCACTAGAGGGTGAAGTCCAGCCAGTCTTACACTATTTTTGATGGGCATCGAAAATGAAAGAGGACGCATTGCTCAACTGTCCCTTTAGGCTAAGTCTTCTATGGCCTGTTGCTCTCTGACCCTACATCTATTCAGTATTTTTCTTGTTTTTAACCTTCTGAGTGGGACTGGGGCATATTTAGAAAAGAAAATAGGAGGAAAGATTTCTAGTTGTCATGATTTCATTTGGTCACAGTAGTATAGGTGAGCAAATTTAATTCTTTGTGACCCCTTTCCTCTTCCTAACATAGGCATGTGTACACATGTGCATGGTTGCACACACACACACACACACACACACAGACATTAAATCCTCATTATCCATTCTTTTGGAAATTCCAAGAATGAAAACAAAATGTCTGAGAAATATACTAGAATGAGCATAGTACTATACTTATAATTGTAACCCATTTTTCATTTCTACATTGCTGGGGGGAATGTAAACTAGTGCAACCACTAGGCTAATTCCACATAAACTAAAACTAGAAATTCCATTCAACCCACTATTCTCCTTCTAGGTATCTTCCTGAAAGAGTTAGAAACATCATATAGTAAAACCTGCACACTCATGCTTATAGCAGCATAACTTATAATAGTAAACCTTGGAAGCAGCCAAGTCCATCGTGGATGAATGAGTAAGGAAAATGTGGCATTTATACACAGTGGAGTACTACCGTATTGTATAGAAGGATAAACATCATTTGTAGGAAAATAGATGTACCTTGAAACCGTAACATTAAGTGAAATAAACCAGACACACACAAGCTTAAATATTACCTGGTTTCTCTTATATGAGACACTCAAACTATAAACAGGAAAACAAAAGATAGGTAATAGGAAATAGAGTGATAGATCTTTTGCAGAAAGGAAGCGGGACTAGGAGAGGAAGGGGGAGGGAAGTGAGAGGAAGAGGATGAAGGAAAAGAATCAAGATATGTTATGTACATATACCAACTCCACATTAGGAATATAATTATTACATACTGCAAAAATGTACCAATAAAAATTTTTAAAAAATGTAACCTAGGTTCAAGTCTTGCCTTACTATTTAATATTTTTGTAACCATGAAGAGTAACATCTTCAGTATGCTTATTTCAAAAATGAAGATGTTGCTGGGTGTGGCAGCACATGCCTGTAATCCCAGCATTTGGAAGGCTGAGGCAGGAGGATCACTGTGAGTTTGAAGCCAACCTGGGCTACAGTTCAAGGCCAGCCTGAGCTGAATATCGAGACACTGTCTCCAAAACAAAAGCAAAGCAAAACAAAACCAAAAAAAGATGTTGAATTCTGGCTAATATCTCTTGCAGTAATCTATTCTTAAATAGCATCATAATAAAGTTGTGTCTTACAAACATTTTATTTCTTTTTAGATGGGAACAATGCTATCGATGTCATTAAATCATAGGTATTAAAGTGTTAAGGTAGCTCAGGGTAGCATCAGTTCAGTCAAGAATTGAGCAAGATTAGGAACTGGGTCAACTAGATTTGGGTGTAGTTGATCAGAGGACATCAGTTGGACATGTGTGAGCATAGAAAAAGGGCATGTAGCTTCTGGGAATCCATATCACAATGTTGGAGTCAAAATCCATTTTTTTCTGCTGCATCAGTGAAAATAATCTTACTGCATAGTCCAGTTATATGAGTCTGAGTTGTTGCCTGAGAGTTCAGGATAACATGGAAGGAACAGAAGGCATGGTGTCTAAGTAGATAAGCTGAGATGAGTGTTCAGAAGGTGATAGAGAAAAATGGGCACAGAAATGTGCCTATGAAAGTAGGTAAGGATTATTATTTACAATTTGATATGTACACGAGAGGAGAAAGCCAGACAGATAAAATAGGAATACCATTTTAGGATTATGTATAAAAGACCAGATGTTAATCTGTCCTGGTTTTAATCATCCTTGGTGTTGGTAGACAGGTCTACAAATCTAAGACTTCGCACACATTTGAGGTTGGTTAATTATATCACTGACAAACTCTACATGGTTTAATGGTTCTAATAGCTTCACACTCCATTGGATACACATATTCACAGATCTGCTCACCACTACTGCAGAGTTCATTTCCCAGAAAAGAACTGGCTAGTAAAATCTTTGGCAAGCAAGGTAGCTTTCAAGTACTGCTAGGAATGGAGCCCAGTTGTTCCCTTTGGGCTTTGAGCTGTTGGAATTCATTGTGTTAGCAGCGGGAAGAATGGAACTGTAACATTTTTACCCTAGTTCATGACAGCAAAGCAGAGGTGTTAGGATTTCTGTTCTAGAGGTTTACACTGAAAGTAACTTAACTTGATTGTGTGTCTTAATATTACTGGGTTTCTGACCGCCGAAATACGGGTTGGATCGATGGTGGTTTGGAGAAAGTAGAAAGAGGGCTATCCATCATTCAGAGGCTCCATAGAAGCTGGCTGATAATGCTGCTTTCACGAAGCAGCCATCTGTCCATCCATCCATCAGCAGGATGAAATGAGATTTAGCAGAACAGGCAACCGTAACTCCAAGACATTTTCTAACCAACAATTGCAGACCTGGCCTGAGTCTGACCACAAAGCACAGCACTGGGGTTTCGCATGGTATGGCAGCAAGCACAGTCTTCTTCCCATCACTGCCGGCAGAAAGTATATTCAGCGTTTTCATCACTCAGCCTTACTTCTCATGCAAAATTTGGCTAAACTTGGGATGATATGGAGATAGTAATTTTCTTTCAGCTCTAGACTGTTTTACAAGTTGAGCAGGCCCTTTTGATGGAAAATATTTTTGTTTTAACAGTATAGATATTTCTGCTGACAATTCCCCATTCATCAGGGTAATGAGGGATGAGGTGAAATTAAAAGGAATTCAGTGGGAGTTTTGTTTTATACAAATTCTTTCTCAAAATTTAGTAAAACTTAGTAAAAATTGAATTTTCATTCTTTATGTTAGCAGTGCTAATGTGAAAGGAAAGAAAATGTAAACAAGAAAATGTATAAAAGATTAGAAACAAGCTGGGCAATTCCTAAAATGGGTTCTTAGGCTCTGAGTAAGTGAATATTAACTGTAATATTATTAGCTAAATCTTCCTGACATCTCCAGTATAGCACTTTGTGCTTATGTTGCCTATCCTGGTATCTCTTTTACTCATGGCCAGCTTTCTTGACTGTTTTCTTACTGTGATCATCTTAGACCTCAGCTCCTGCTCTTTGTTCTGAAGCCTCGAGTTTTACTTCAGATCAAGGGAGGGCTTGAAGGAGCCTAATGTACCGGAGATACCTCGGAAATGAGAGCCTTGGATGAATTCCTGGGCTTATTGATCCACCGGCAGTTTATGCATCCTGACATTCATAATCTCAGTAGGCTGCTGATGTTCCTGATTAATGGGCCCAGGGGCTGTCCATCCGTCACTTCACATTAATTACTGAAGAGGTGTTTTTCCAGTGATTTACCTGACAGTGGGCTGTGATAAATACCCCTAAACAGAGTGGGCAGTGATTAATCACAGGGCCACACCCCTCCCCCCTCTCTTTCCCCTAACCACAGGCCAGCATTGGGACCTGACCAAAGAGTGCCCCCTCCCCATAAGCTATCTATCTCCATAATTGCTGTGGATGCATATTTATTGGGGCATGGTACCTGGCAGATAGCATTTTAGAGTTTGTGCCAAAGATGATGAAAAATAAATCTTCCCAGTAAGAAGAGTAACTAACGTGTTTTTACATAGGGCAGGTAAATGTACGTGAACTGCTCTTCTGTTACTTTTAAAAATTTGAGAGGAATAATTGCCTACTATCATGCATGTATTTGACACTGTGATAGGTGCTTTACAAGCTTCATAAAGAGGAAAAAGAGCTGTTGTCTGACATTTGTAGTCTATCCAGGGAAGACATGTGAACAAATATGAGAATTTACAGACATTTTCAAGATGCTAATATAATCAAGGGCAGATTGGCATAAATGCCTAGTGTTCCATTTCTTTGTGGACTTAGTAAAATGAAGCTTGGTTAAAATATTTTAGTGTTTTCTATGTGTCCAGTACTATTTAACTCTGGAAATAGGAAAATGAGCATGATAGCAGCTGCAAATCTCAAAGAGAAAAAAATCCAGTGCCCTTTGCTTTAATTTCTCAAAGTATAAAATAAAATAAACTTTTCCAGGAAGTTGTTGAATTAATTTAAGATTAATATAGGATTTTAAGTGACTTAAAATTTTGCATTTTTCCTCTGCACATTTAGTACTGTGTTCACAAGAAAACAAGAAGCGTATCGGCCTTCAAGAAACGTATATAGTATGAGATGACATCAGAGATACTTTATTTTTTTAAAACAGCAAGGTCTCATTAGGTCACCTACGCTGGCCCCAACTCCAGGACTCAAATGATTCTTCTGCCTCAGCCTCCTGAGTAGCTAGGACCACAGGTGTGTACCATTAAGCCTAGTTATAAATGCAAAATGTAAAAAATTTCAGGTAGTGTTTTGGTTACTCTTTCTTCGTTGCTGAGACAAACACCTGACACCAAAGTGAAGCAAGGAAAGGTTTATTTAGCTTACAGATTTTGGAGATTTCAGTCCATAATCAGCTGGCTCCAAGGCAGAATAGTGGCATGGCACTGGGGCAACACTTCAAGGCAGCAGCCAGAGCAAAAGAGAGCCAAAATGCAAGCCTCTTCTCCACCCTTATATTGTACACAGGCCACCCCCTCCACCAAAACCTTCAGGGTGGGTGTAACACTCACAAAATATCCTTGCCTTCCTTTGTACAGGATGAGGATATTTACAAAGTAAGAACCCTGGCTCCCTGCTGAGTCTCTCAGTTAAACTTCTAAACTTCTCAAGTTGACACAATGTATTAACCATAAGAGGTAGTATACAATGATAAATGAATATTGTAGATGATTGAATGCATTGTTCACAGAAGGGTGAAATCATTGTATCTTCAAATAGTTATAGGAAAAAACTAAATTTGAGGTAAACCTTTTGAATGAATAGTAACCAGCGCTATTTAAACTGTAATAATTTAAGGAGAGCATTTCAGAAGTTGGAAGGAAAAAGGATATGAGATCATCTTGCCGAAAATGGAGGATTTTTGTCTAAGA